>PVJO010032151.1:0-13522 GCA_004026905.1 Hystrix cristata
TTTTTTTTTTACCCTGGTGAGAGGCCAACCATCAAGGCCAAATCATCAAATTATCACAATTAGGAACTACTTTTAATTAGAAACACAAATCAGCATTGAGGCATAAAGAAACTCTTCCCCTTATGGGAACTAAATATGAAGACCCTTGCAGCAGAGACAATTAGAACAGCACTACAAACCCATAAACAGGGTAGAGACAGCTTTGCATTACTAGGATCTGAGCTCACTGTTAAAATGTCAGCAGGTGATCTTGGAGATGGATGTACTAGAAAAATTATTTGCTGTTATGTTAATGGTTATGGTTTATTACAGAAGAATCATATAGATTAAAATCAATAAATGGAAAAAACTCATAGTGAAAAGTCTAAACCTGGGTGTAAGATTTCATACGTCTATTCCCAGCAATAATACATGTCATGTAAGGAGTGAGGAGTGCTGTCGATCAAAAAGCCTTGAACTCTGATATCAATCACACAGAGATGCAATGCTGTATGACTCACCTTATCTACTCAGATTCCAGCACCTTGGAGGAAAAACAAATTTAATCATATATCATGTGGTTAGCATAAACTATCTAATACAAGGGGATTTTTTTAGGTAGGCTTACAGGATCAGAAGTGGAAGGGTGCACAATGGCTATTCATGTGCTGGAGAGCCAGAAGGTCCAGAAGCTGCTTAGCCTAAGAAGATGGAAGCCACAGAGAAAAGGAAAAAGGATGCATTGCAAGTCAAAGACCGAAGCCTAGAAGCTCAGTGCAGAGTCACCAGAAAGAGTCTGTATTGGAGAACTGAAGAAATTAGAGACTGACATCCAAAGACAGTGGAGCAGACTGGAGTGCTTCCAAAATGGGCACTCTGCTGCCTTCTTTATCTTTTTGTTCCATCCAGGCTGCGAGTCTATTGATTGAGGCCACTCATATCCTGAATGGGAAGTGGGTGTTCCCTCAGTATGCTGGTTTACATGATGGTCATCTATAAACACACCCAGAACTGTGCTTCATTAATCTATGTGGTTCTTACTCAAGTCAAGTTGACATATTGCAATTAATGGTCACAGTCCACCCCTTGTCAACTTGAAAATCAGACACATCTCCTTAAACCATACGGTGTAGGTCTAATATGTCCCCAAAGTCTCATGTGTTTTGAGGATAATTGGATCATGGGAGTGCTATTCTCCTGAATCCACTCATGAGTTCGGTAGCTAAATGTGCTGTTAAGAGGTAGGCCCTGGGTGGAAATAGGTCACTGAGGGAGTCACCTGGAAGAGTGTATTCTTTTCTCTTTCATCTCTGCTTTCTGGCCATGAGGAGCTGTCCTTTGCTGTGCCCTTCCTCCGTGTCATTTCTTCCTTGGAGTCAGCTGGTCATGGATTGAACCACGAACCTCTCCTCCTTTAAATTGTGGATGTCAGATATTTTGTCCCAGGGAAGGGAAAATGACTAATACATAGCCCCAGGAGTTCCAGGCTCCCTTGTTCTTTCTCTGCGCTGGCTCTGGAATCTACCATTGCTTCAAGGAGCACTGGAACGTTTTAGCAGAAAGTCACATTTCGAAACCAAGATTTGAGTGCCAGGTGCCCTCATTGTCAATGTTGTATAATAAATTTTAGGGACTCAAAGCAAAAAAAAAAAAAAAACCTTTAAAAATAGACTATCTTTGTGCCCTAATATCTATAAATTAAAAAAACAGGAGTTTATAGGCTGGTATTGTCAGTTCTAAACTACAGTGGTACCTTGGTTCATGAACGCTTTTGTTTGCAAACAATTTGGTTCGCAAACAGAAGCATTTGGGAAAATTTTGTTTTTGTTAACTCTATCTGGTGACAAATACGACTGTGACTATCATTCCTGAGTGAACACGTATGTGGCCATCTTTTCCACAGTCATGGAATGAATTAAGTTCGTGAACCGAGGTACCCCTGTAGTATCTTAAGAATACACTGCGGTGTTCTCTCTTTCTACATTTAGAGCTCTTTTCTAAGTTTCTACCTCCTGCCATGTCAAAAACCAAACTTGCTAAATAAAACTTAGCAGTTTTCGATGTACATACCTATATATATGTGTGGATGTGTCTGTGTGTGTATGTACCCTTTTATTTTGTAATCTAACTTGACTGTTTTTTATACAATGTTATATCACTTGCTTTTTTACATAACTGTATTTTGGATATCTTTATAAATCAGTATATGAAGATTTATCATAATAATTTGAACAAAAAACATATTATAGGATAAAAATGTAATTTAACTGGCTTACCCTAACTTTCAGTGGATAATTAGGCTGTTTTAGTTCTGGAAATTTTTAGGAGTAATATAAAGAGAACTATGACAATATGTAATTGTGCACTTCTTTTTTTTTTTTAAACTTTATTTTAATGGTACATTTTCAATATACATATTGATAACATTCCTCATTGGGGATTTGTACCTGTACATGATATACCTTGTTGCTTCTTTTTTTCCCATTCCCCTCCCCTCACCCCCTCCTCCCTCCCTATTTACAAAAGCTTTGTTTCCATTTTTTCCTTCCATTTCTTATTTCTCTTGACCCTCTGTCCCTTTCCTCCTCCCTTGTTCCCTTTCTCATTTGGACACTTCCCTTTCCCAATATAATACATTTTAGTCTTTATTTACACTTCAGTTTCTCACACCAGAGAAACTATGCGGTATTTAAACATGAGAGTATGGTCTCAAGATGCATCCATTTACCTAGGACTATCTCAAGCTTATCATTCTTTATGGCAGAGTAGTACTCCATTGTATAAAAGTACCACATTTTCTTAATCCATTCTGCTGTTGATGGGCATTTGGGCTGCTTCCATGATTTAGCTATTACAAACTGTGCTTCTAGAAACACGGGTGTGCATATATCCCTGCGGTATAATGATTTTAATTCTTTTGGGAAGATACCAAGAAGTGGAATAGCTAGGTCAAATGGAATCTCTAGACCTAGTTCCCTGAGGAATCTCCACACTGATTTCCATAGTGGTTGTACCAGTCTACATTCCCACCAACAGTGGAGAAGGGTTCCTTTTTCTCCACAGCCCTTCCAGCATTTGTTATTGGCTGATTTGTTGATAATAGCCATTCTTTGTGGAGTGAGGTGGAATCTCAGGGTTGTTTTGATTTGCATCTCTCGAATGACCAGTGATGTTGAACATTTTTTCACATGTAATTGTGCACTTCTATAGGATACATTCTCAAAGTAAAATTCCTTGGCCAGTGATTCATGTATTTAAAAACTTAATAGCCACTGCCAAACTGAAGCCCATATAAACACTCAGAAAAACTGGTAGTGCTTCTCCATCCTAACTTTCATCAATCATAGCTAAAAATCGTGTATGACTTTTTCTTTGAATTTTTATTTCTTTAATTAGAATGAGGCTGGGGATCTTTTTATGTGCTCATTGGCCTTTGTGCTTTATTTGTTGTGAATGCCATTTACATATCTTGCTCACTTTTCATAATGTGTTTTTTTGTCTTTTTCTTATAATAACAGTTCTATGATGAGAAAATATGTGTTTTATTATACATGTTACAGTATTTACTTCCATTTATCATTTTTACTAGTTTTGTGAAATTGAAATTTTGTCAGTATTATATTTATGCATTTATCTGTTGATATCAGACCTTATTACTTTTGCATTTTGATTAGTGCTTAAAAGGGCCTTTCTAACTCCAAGATTATTTTTAAAATGTACCCGTGCTGTCTTCTGTACTTCTTATGGTTTAGTGTTTGATTCATCTGACATTTCTTTTTTCATCTGAAATTTAATTGGTTGTAAGAAACAAGGTTACCTGTATTTTCTGTATTATTCAGCTTTCCCATTCCTGAGATACAATACCTGACACAGCTTGGAGGAGGAAAGGTTTAATTTAGCTTACTGTTTGGGGGGACTCAGTGGATAGCTGGCTTCAAGGTAGAAACCATGGTAGAAGAGTCCAGCAGAGCAAAGCTTCGAGTTCATGGCAGCCAGGAAGCAGAGCAAGGAAGCAGTACCAGGAAGGAAGGGGCGAGGGACCAGATAAAGTATGGGAAGTCATGACTCACTGACAAACCCAAAAATGTGATTCACCAATCCCCTGGTCAAATGCCAAAGCAGAAAGTTGACGCTCCATTATAGTCACAACAAATTTGTAAAAGCAAATTGGATACAACTTTTGAAATCCCTATCACTAACCCATTTTCTCAGTATCATGTACAGAATAATAAAGATGTATCATACTGGACTGGGAAAGGGGATCAGCAGGAGGAGGGAGGAAAAGAAGGCGGGGGGAATGGGACTGAGATATAGTGAAATGCATGTACTAACTTCCAAAACAAACTCTATCATTATGTTATCTCAAAATACACTAATAAAATATAATGACCAAAAGTCTCATACCACTGCTACCTTATGTTATTATATGCAAGATTTCCCTCACTCTATTTTTCTTTGGGATTTCTTTTCATTGTATTAGCAAAAATTTAGAGAAACTTCCCATTTTTAGTCTTTGCAAAACAGAAACATTCTGTTTAAAATAAGGTTTGAAAGAAATTATTTATCTTTTCTATATGTTCTAGTAGGGTTTTAAATTATTGTACATGTAGAAAATGTACATTTTTAATTATCTCTTATTTGATCTATTTTATTTAGAAATGAAAATATTACCTTATATTTTCCACAGAATGATTTTGTTGTCATCATTTATCTTTCCAGCTCATTCCCAGTGATATTTTAGGCCAAGTGATTCTTCACTTGGGAATCTCTAGCCATCTTGATGACGTCCCCTTTATTTATGTAAATTAACATGTTTTGCTTCATTATGTTTAGTATTTACCTTACACTCAATTTTCCATCTCTTATTTTTAATCTTATATTTTGTTTCAGATTGTGATAAGTGCTACAAATACTATAAAACTGTCATCTGACAGAGAACAGCATTGGAGGGAACCACCATAAATGGAGGTAGTCAAGGGAGGAATCTCTAAGTTTTATTTGTCTTTTCAGGTGAAGCCTGAGTGACAAGCAATGAATGCAAATGAATAAGTGAATGAGAATTTGGAGCAAGAAATCGCTCTAAACTGAAGAAATAGCAAAAATAAAAATTCTAAGTGGGAATAAACCTGCTAAGCGGATAGTTACTGAGGGCATCAGTAGAGAGTTGGTTATCAGAGACGAGTTCAGTGTGAAAGCACGATGCTAAGGGCAGATAGAGCTGCCCAGATAGGATGTTATCCGTGAGGAAAGTATTCTTTGTTTCGAGTACAGTGGGAATCCACTGGGTAGTTTTAATTAGGGGAGAGATATAACCTGACTTCAATTTTTAAGTGATAACTTTGGCCATTGTGTAAAATATCGACTGGAAAAGAATAAGAGTAGAGTAAGACAGGAGAGGATAGTGAGAAAAGATTAGTTCCCGATGAGGGTAGTCTTAGTGGAGCTGGAAGGAAATGAATAATAAATTCACAATTCATTTTGTAGGTAGAGTTGACAACACTTGTCAAGAGACACCAGTCTCGCTAGCCCCCAAAACTTATTTTTCTCTCCTTGCAGTAGTTTGGGGAAAAGCTGCCTAAACCATTATAAGTTACTTCAATTGTTTTAAGCTTCTTAGGGAAAGAACCGGCTCACACTGGTTTCTGAGATCTTGATGCTTCCTTTTTCTGACAACACTGCTTGGACTTAGGAAGCTGCACTTGTCACTTAATCACAGGTGTGCCCTCCCTATTCCTCTTAAAAATATGCCATTACTGTGATGTGATTGGTCCAGTGATACAAAGCCTACGCTCCAGGTTAGTGAGAGTTTGGGAAACTGTGTGCCCTTTGACACACCTGTGTGTGAGGATCGTCCTCCTGTAACATTGTCTTGGTTTATGCTCTGTGGTGCTCATAGTATGTGAGTCCTCTTGATCTGTTTCTCCTCATGATGTGCTGATAGAGTCCGTGGCGGGGAAGGGAATGAGAAAAACACTGATGACAGACTCACCGGCTTTTGATTTGAGCTACCGGGTAGAAAAGATATTATGAACTAGATTGGGAAATTTATCCTAATTTTTTTCATGTATTTCACTTGGGATGATCTTAGGCATCTAGTCGGAAGTGTCAAAGCAAGCAACTAGTTAGACAAACCGAGATCTAGCATCACAGCTGGATGATAAATTTAGGAGCTCTCTTAATTCTCCTTGGTAATTAGCTGGAAGCAGTAAGAACCAATCTGCCGCAGCCTTTTCTTGAGAAGTCAGAGAGAAAGTTGTCAAATATCTGCTCTCCTCAATAAAAGTCTCAGCTCCACCTAATTGTAGGCTATGAAAGGATATTACATAAAGCTGGTGAATAATTCTATCCAACCTTTAAGAAATGGAGAACTCCAATGATCCTTTAAAAAGGTGCCAATTTTGGAAAAAATAAGATTTTTCAAATTATTTTATGAAGTTAATAGCACTGAAAAACAAGACTTGATTTTCTCAGCATGCATACATACAACGCTGAGAAATTTCACTAAAACAGGAAGGACCAGCAGTACGCTAAACTAATAGGACACCATGACAAGATGTAATACAGAATTGTGTGACATCGAGAAGAAAACCCTCAAAGTCAGAGCTCTTGGAATTTGAATGCTTGCTGCACCACGTATTAGGTGTGTGACCTCAGACTTGTTATTTACTTCCAGGAGCCTCAATTTCTTTAATGTAAAGTGAATATAATAACATTATCTACATCCATGAAATGGAGGTAATAGTGTCTAGATGAAGGTTAAATTGATTGATTAACATACCTCTTTACAAAAATAACTGAAATAGAGTAAATATTCAATACATGTTAACTATTAGTCCAGTAATACAAGAATGGCTCTGAATTTTAAAATTATTAATACATTTCACTGTGTAAATAGAGAGAAAAAGCAGGTGCCTTTTCCCCCAGATGCTGACAAGGAT
Organism: Hystrix cristata; assembly: GCA_004026905.1. Lineage (NCBI taxonomy): Eukaryota > Metazoa > Chordata > Mammalia > Rodentia > Hystricidae > Hystrix > Hystrix cristata. The sequence goes on from PVJO010032151.1 coordinate 6,918, forward strand.
AGATGATAAAATACAATATCTATTCATTTAAAATATCTAATTAGGTAGGATTATTTGAATTACTCTATAACATTTAAACATGCGTGTATTTCAATAAAAAGCTACTACTGTATTTTATAAAGGAATATAAGAAATATTCTCATTAAATAAAATAACAAGAGGAAATGATTGCTATAATAGTTACTGTTTAACTTTGTCCATTAACTTTATCATTCAAGGAGAATGAATTAAAAAATATGAAAATTGGAAAGAAGAGATAAAACTGTAATCATTTCTGGATAACATAATAAAATCTTTGGTAAACCTAAAGAATTCACTAAAGAGCTATTACATTAAGTTAAAACAATTCCTTTTGTGGCTAAAAATAAATAAATTAAAACAATTCCATAATACATCTGGGTTCAAATTTACAATTATCTTAGGTACATATAAATAAAAGCCAATTGACAATATATTTCTATGATACATCACATTTAATGGTAAAATTATAAGAAATACTAAAGAATAAATTTAAGGAATATGAAAAACTTATAGAAAAAAAATCTGTGGGATGGCTAAGATGTATAGAATTGTTGCTCTCTATAGTGTCCCTTAGGTAGAGTGAGAGACCCTGGAAACAACCAAAAAGGCAACCAAAGGAGAACTTTGAGATAAGGTAAGAAGAAAATGCACCTGTTAGTTGCCTGTATGTGGCGTCAGGACTGGAGGGACAGCACAGTGGCAGGGTGTCTTATACCCCTCTACCCAACGGAAGAAGAGGCCCAGCCCAGTGTTTGCTGACCCCCCGACCTCAGCTTAGCTCATTCCGCCAGGACCACACACGTGTCCTTCCCACCAGACCAAGTGAGCCTAGCACCACCAGACCTGGAGGAACTCATCTCAGAGCCTTGCTAAAAATAAAAGGCAAGGGGAAACACTTCCTCCTCACAGGACCTGCGAGTCCTTCTCTCCATGGAGACATACCTTGGTAACTGGGGAGCATCTACACAAACAACCTGGTCCCTGGGCTGCAGATTCCTCTGCCTTGCCGGAAACACATGGGCAACCGAACAGTACCAGCAGGAAAGACCCCACCAATGGACCCTGCTCTGGAAGCCTCTGAGCCTGTGAGGCTGACCCTGACCCCACCCTGCGGTTGCCCGGAGACACAGACACAAGATGGGAGTGAGTGGCGTGGGATGTGGGCAGGGGAGATTGCCACAGATACAGTGGAAAGGCTCTCCACGCCTCACGCGCAGCGGCCTCTCCAGGCTGTCTCCCCTTCCCACAGCAGCACAGCTGGGGAAGTCCTTCTTACTCCCTCAGGCAGCACAGCAGGGAGCAGTGGGAGCCCCCAAAGCACCAGAAAAACCAAAAGACCAAAATAACACTGACGTTGCTGCAAAAATTAGACTGTGCTGGAACCACAACTCACAAAAGTAGGCCAGGCAAACTGGGTGACTATCTGCTAAAATAAAAGACTCAAACAGATTCTGACATAAAAGACACAAAAATCTAGGATACAACATATAAATCAATAACAGAATTACAGCAGAAAAAACTTCTGAAAACATGAAAATTAAGCAATATACTTCTAAAAAATCTATGGGTCAAAGGAAAATTCTCAGAAAAAATTTAAATACATAGAAAGGAGTGAAAATGAATGTACAGCATATAATGATATATGAATATACTTAAAATAGCCCTAAAATAAATCTATAGTAGTAATGAGTATATTAGCAGGAAATATCTCAAATTAATAATCTCAGTTCCTACCTCAAGAAACTAGAAATAAAGTAGAAAAACAAAAGCAAACAAGCAAAAATAAAGAAATGAAAAGAGTAAGGGCAGGAATCAAAGAAACAAAACAGGAAAATAGTCAAAAAAGTCAAATTAATGAATTGAGTAATGAAGTAATGGAGCAGATTCTTTGAGAAAAAATCAATAAAATAAATATTTTACGAGACTGACAACAAATAAAACACCATTAAATCACCAATATCAGACATGAAATAGGAAATATCTTGCAGATTTTCAGCTATTTAAAAATGTGGAATTAGTATGAGCAACTTTATATTCATAAGTTCAACAACTTGAAAGAAGTCATCTAATTCCTTAAGAATTCAAGCTATCAAAACTGAATCAGATAACTTGAATAACACTGTGATTATTAAATGGGTAATAATCAGAAGAGTCCTATAACCATTTAAAAATCTATTTTATAATCTTCAAGGTACTGAAAAAGAAATCGCAAGGTACTGAAAAAAGAATCTGACAGCTTCATTGAAGAACTGTCCCAAATAGTTAAAGAACTAAGTTTAAAATCTTTTCCAGAAAATATAAGTGAAAAACATATCAAATAATTTTAAGAGTCCAGCATTACTCTGGTATCCAAAATAGACAAAGGCAAAGCAAAAACCACAGACTTATTTATCTTGACTTAGATGAAAAAAATCTTCAACAAAATTATTACCAAAAAATCCAACAATACATAAAAAAATTTACTCACAGTGACCAAGGTGGATTTGTTCCAAGAATGCTCAGCTAGATCAACATCCAAATGAAGAAATAGTGTTCACTATATTAACAGACTGAATAAGAAAGGCAGACTGAATAAGAAAGGTATATCAATAAACAGAGAAATGTTTAACAAAAACCAACAACCATTCATGAGAAAAACCTCAGCAAGTTAAGAAGGATATAGGAATTACCTCGATTTGATAAAGAACATATTTTCTAAAAACCTATAGCTAGCATTGTACTTATTCAACACATTATGGGAATTTTAGCCACTAAAATAAGGCCATGAAAAGAAGCAAACAACTATAGTTCAGAAAATAAGAAACAAAGCTGTCCTTATTTGTAAGTGGTATAATTATCTACATAGAAAAATCTCAGGATATCTACAGAAATAAAATACAAACTCTCAGAACAAGTGAGTTAAGCAAGGTCCTAGAATATGATGAAAATCAGTTACGTTTCTACAGATCAACAGTAAGCATGAGAAAATCTAAATTAAAAACTTTAAAACACAATATCATTCATAATTTCTCCAAAGAAAATTAAATACTTAGATGTGCACTTAAAAATATAAGATTTGTGTGTTGAAAATTGTAACATGACGATAACAGAAAATAGAAGTAACATGCTGATAAAAGAAAATCGAAATAAATGAAGTTGTATTTATAGATGAAAGATTCAAAATGGTGAAGATGTTAATTTTTATTAAATTTATCGATTGATTTAATGTAATTCCTATCTGTATGTATTTGTAGACATAGACAAGCTCACTCTAAAATTTAAATGATTAAGACACAGGCCTAGAATAATTAAAACAATTTTGATGATGAGTAAAAGAAGTATAAATTGAGAGAAATCACCCCAGTAACCATTACTATGTATATTCAGAGTAGAATTGATGGAATAATAATACTTAGATCACTAGAACAAAACAGAAAATTCAGAAATTGATCCATAAAAAAAATCACATTTGGCAAAACTACAAATGACATTCGATGAAGGATGACAGTCTTTAAGAAAGATTAGCCTGAAGTGATGGAACATCTGTAGGCAAAAATTTAAACTTTGACATAAACTTTGCATCTTATACAAAACTAATTCAAAACGGATCATGGACTTAAATGTCAAAAACATAAAACTAAAATAATAATAGTTCATAGAAAATTTAGCAATTTTTGATTGAAAAGCAGACTTGAGCCAATGGGAAAAAACTATTTAATTAGGGCAACTCAAAATCTTTAAGATGTCAGTTTTCCATAAATTAATTTATAAATACAATAGGATCCCAATAAACTACCGCTGGTTTTGTTTGCTTTTATGTGTGAGCTGTATTGTGAGAGAGACTAAATTAAACAATCTGCTTCTAACATTTATGTGAAAAAATGTGATTTTTTTTTAATTTTGAAGAGGAATAATGACAGATAACTAACTTCATTAGATGTTAAACCATTAAAAATCTTCTGTAATGTTGTCAACATATGGAATCAATTTATACATGTGATAAAATAGAAACTTTATGAATAAAGGGGAGAGAGTGTAGAAAGGGAGATGAAAATAAAGTATGTCATATGTAAGTACCATTATGCCAAAACAAAACCAATTAGTTGTGTATAACTAATAAGTACTAATGAAAATTTTTTAAAAAGAGAAATTCTATGACAAGGCTAAATTCCCAGGGGAATATTGATATTGCTAGAATTTAATTTGAAGTGGGAAAGAGTTTTTCTTTTTTTCTTTTTTTGGTGCTGGGGATCAAGAGTTTTTCTTTAAATCACTGGAAAAATGATATTTAAAAAATGTTGAGTTCTGAGAAATAAATATTTAGAGGCAAGTAGGAGGAACCAATAAGGAAAAACTTAATGGGGATAAGTTTGAGTTTAAAAATAAAAAGTACTAGGTAGTGCCTTCAATTTTCTGGATACAGTGACGGTCTTTTATAGGGAGAAGTAGGGAAAAAATGAAATTTAATTTGCCAATCTGCTTACATTGCTCGTTTTATACAATAGCTGGAAGCAAGGGACAGATGACCTTAAATGTGCCCGTTTTATATTCAATATTTCTAAAGTAAGTTTCTCTTTGGAAAGGATGGGGATATTTCGGGCATGCAAGACAAAGGCAAGGTCATCAAGATGTGTGGTCAAATCATCCATCACCTAATTTACTTCTGCATGCAGTCTCTTACTGGTCAGAGAGCAGTGTGAATAGTGTTTATAGAATGGGAAAAAAAGGTGCTTCTAAAGGCCTGTCGGTACCACTTGCTCCTCCTAGTAAAGACTTTTGCTTATTCTTTGTGATATTTAAGCAGGCCATAAAAATCTCAGTCTACTCAGTTGTTTTAGTCACTGGATTCTGTAGTCAATGGTTTGCAAGAGAAGAGATTTAATACAGAACACTTACGGGTTGCAACATTCTCCTGCAAGCCAAGTGCAGGAGAATGCACATCTGTCTGTACTCTGGCGACCCAAAAGATCCAATCAAGGGCTGGCAGCCCACGGCAATGTCCTGTGTAAGTCCATGTCTGCACGAAAAGGCTGAAGAGTCTATACCGCAGCCAGGATACGACTCTCAAGGTGGAGATGAAGACCAGAACTCCCCCCAAGGGAACAGCAACCATCTCTGACAACAGCAAGGGCCAGAGGTCCTCCTGTGACATGAACAGCCCGAGTCCCCTTCAGGGAAAACAGCAGCAACAGAGCTGCTCCTGGGACACAGCCGGCCCCATCTTCTGCTTCTGTTCTCCTTTATATTGTTGGCAATAATCCTCAGATGGATCCTGTACAAGGACCACACCAACTCAGTCCAGCTGGGTGTCCTACTCGAGCTGACCATAATCAGTCTACCAAACCAACGGTTATATGGATCTGTTCAAGAGGAGGAAAAGCGCCCCCTCACCCCGGGAAAGTGAAAACTTGACCCTGTATATAGGAGGGAGATGCTTGGGTGGGGGGGGATCACCTCCAGCCTAGGGGAGTGGGAACTCCACCTAGGTGGAGACTTACTTATTATTGGAGAAGATACTTTGTAAGTAGAATTTGGAGGAAGTAAATTCATGACAGAGAGCTTTGTGTTGCAGGCCTCGAGTGGCAAGTAAATGTTTTCTGAATTCCTGCAAAAATATACTCTAGGAGGAAATATTGTGGATAGTAATCTACTATACCTCCTTTTTAAAAAATTATTATTGTTATTCCATATTGTTCCAGCAGACATTCATTTGCCCCGGGGAAGAATAAACTCAAAAGACTCCAGAAGAGAAATGTCAATCAAATTTCAAAAACACTTAAAAAAAACTTCATAACCGAAGCATTTGTATTGAAGGCTGAAATAGTTTTTAACTTTAGCAAACTTTTCTAGAAAGGAAAGCGTTTTTCAGTTTATAAAGAATGCTTTTGAGTATCAAAAGCCTCATACTAAAATACCCTTTATGTGAAATATATAATGTGAACTATAGAGTTGTGAAAAATTTAGGGTTTTTTTTTTCCTGCCAAAATAAAGTAAAGGCATTCAGCCTTTGAAAGATACAGCATCATAGCTGAACTCTGTGGAAAGCCCACTCTTGCTCATGCTCTGGTTAAACCCTGGGGGAGTGGAGGAAGGAACTGATAAAAGCAGTTGGGAAGGAGCTCACTTCCTCCTCACCTCCCAAAGGAGCCTCTTAGAAAGACTTGAATCCTGGTGGAGCAGAAGTAGGTGAGTAGAGATGGTTTGGTGAGACTACACTGAGTCCTGTTCACTCCATTACAGGACCAAGGATGTAACTGATGTCCGGCTTCCCTCAAGAAGTGGCTGACTGAGGACCCAGGGAGGGCTAGTGGACCTAACAAAGCTTCAAGGGGGTCATAAGCAGGATATGAAGTACAGAAACAGCACTGGTTAAAGAAGATGGAAATATAAGAGTCCTCTCAATGGACTGTAACAAGGATGACCACTGGGCCGTGTAGCTCCATGGACTCCAACACGGGGAGGTAGAAATTAAATAGATCAAGCTCGCTTGCCCCCAGAGTAAGAAAATATGAATGCTTGACTAGAACTGGGTTCACTCCAAGAATAGTGGGGGAAGGGGAAAGTAAAGGAGGGGAGCATAACCTTGAGTTTTACAGTCTTCACTC
>PVJO010032152.1:0-13526 GCA_004026905.1 Hystrix cristata
GGGACAGGAAGACAGTCCCTAGGGAGAAGTAGTTGTGTCTGGATTGGTCGGGAATAACATTAGGAAGTTCACATGTAAAGACTCCCACTGGGCCTGGTGCTTAGGGATAGGATTTGAGTTAAGGTTTTAATATACACTTAAAATGTAAAATGGTCTTTTGTTGTTTGGGACCTGTAGCTTGTTACTGATTAACCTCCCCCTCACCCTTCTCTCCTCTTTTATATCCTTTGGCCCATTGTAATTAAATTTAAATCATCTCAAAATTTTTCTTTTATCCATATTAATTGTGTAGAGCCCTCTATAACCTTTTAAAAACTAAACATTTATTTTGATACAATTGTAGATGCACAGACAACCATAAAAAACACAAAGAAAATTTTGTAATACCTTTCATACGGTTTCTCCCAATAGTAACATCTTTCAAAACCATAGTTTAATAATAGAACTAGAATAGTGACATCACCACAGCCAAGACAAAGCTTTTCCATCACCTCAAACCTCGCTCATATTGCTTTGTTATAGCCACACTCACCCCTCACCTCCAACCCCTCCTCAACCTCTGACAATGCATTCTCCATTTCTATAGAGCTTGCAGACTGTTATCTAACTAGAATTATACAATATGTAAAACTCTTTCTGATTGGCTGCTCATCACTCACCACAATTCTTCCAAGATTCATCCACTTTGTTATGCATAACACTAGTCTGTTCATCTCTATCTGCCAAGTACTGTAGTATTCCATGGTACAAATGTAACACTCTTTGTCAACCATCCAAGGACATCTGGATCATTTCATGTTTGTCTATTATGAAGAACGTTACTGTAAACAATCTTGTACAGGTGTTCCTGTGAATGTAAGTTTTCATTTATCTGGGACAATTGCCCAAGAGTGTAATTACTGGGTCGTATAGTAATTGAATATATTTAGTATTTAATTTTAAGAAACTGCCAAAATAATTTCCAAAGTGGCTGTGCCATTTTACATTCCCACCAGCAGTATGTGAGTGATTCAGTTTCCCCATCTCCTCACTAGAATTCAGTATTGGTGCTTTTTAAAATTAGCTGTTTGTGACATATATATTCATTAGAGTCCATTGTTTCAATATGAATGCCCTAATGGCTAAGAAGGTGAATATCTTTTTGTGCACTTACTTGCCATCTATACAGTATCTGAAATCTCATTTCTGATCTTTTGTCCATTTCTTTGTATATTTAGATACTGGTCCCTTGTCAGGTGTGTGGTGTACAAACATTTTCTTGCAGTCTATATCTTGTCTTTTTCTTGCCCTTGAAGGTTTTCCTTTTATGGATGCACTTTGGGTGTTGAATCTAAGAAATTTTGCCTAGCCTTACAACCCAAATATTTTCTTATTTTTGTCTACATTTCTATCTAGAAAATAGTTTTATCTTTTACATTTAAATATAAGCTCTAACTTAAATAAATTATTACATAAAATGTCAGATTTAGGTAGAGGAATTTTTTTTCTTTTTTTCTTGCCTGCATCTCCACTTGCTCCAAAACTATGTGTTGCAAAGGTTATCGTTCCTCCACTGAGATGTTTTTCCACCTTTGTCAAGAGCAAGTTGGTCAAATATTTGTGCGGGTGCATTCCTGGGATTTTTTGTTCTGTTCAACTGATCTATGTGTCTATCCCTCTGTCAGTACCTCATAGTCTTGATTATTATGGCTACACAAAAACTCTTAAAATAGAGAAGAGTGAGTCTTCTGACTTTATTCCCCTTTTAAAGAAACACTTTAGCTATTTTAATTCAGTTGCCTTTCCACATAACTTTTAGAATAATTTTGTCTACATGTAAAAGACTACCTCACAGAGATTTTGTTAGAAATTGTGTCAAAATCATATATTAATTTGCCAAGAATGGATTTTTTCCCAGTATAAGGGGCCTTCACTTTGAGCTTCATTTTCAGCCCTTTTTAAATTTTTTTTGTTTTAAGGCAGGATCTCACTAAGTCACTAAGATGCCCAGGCTGGGGTTGAACTTGAGACCCTCCTCTATCAGCCCCCAGAAAGAGTGGCTATGTCTACCACCAGGGACTATAGACTTCTAGGGTATTTATAAATTTGAGATTTATTTTTCTTACTCCTTCTAGGACTATTTAAATTATCTATTTTGTAACAGGTGAACTTTGCTACTTTGTGTTTCTCAAGTAATGGATCTACGTCATATAGGATATCAAGCTGGCTTTTATATGCAGTTGTTCAGAGTCTTCATTTAGTATGGTGCTGAGGTCTGTAGCATCTGTGTTGATAGCTTATATCATTTCTGACATTGCTAATTTATATCTATGCCCCTTTTTCTTTGTCAATCTGACTAGAGTTCTGTCAGCTTTATCAGTTAACTAGTTACTTGTTTCATTGATTTTTCTCTATCATTTTTGGGGTTTCAATTTCATAGATTTCTGCTCCTATCTTTATTCTTTCTTATTTTTCTTACTTGTTTTAGGTTTATTTTACTTTACTTGGGTTCTTAAGGTGGAAGTTTAGATTACCGATTGGAATATTTTCCTCTTTTTTACTACGTGGACTTTATGCTATGATTTTCTCTCTAAACACTATTTAACTATTTCCCACAAATTCTGACACACTGTCTTTTCATTCCATTGAATATTTTTACTTACATGTCCCATGGGTCTTCCTCTTTGACTCATGACTTATTTAAAATTGTGCTGTGTACTTTCAACTTTTTGGAGTTTTTCTTTTCTTTCTCTTGTTGATTCCTAGCATCAAATCCCCCTTTGTCAGAGAACACACTGTGTATGACTTCAATTGTTTTACATTTTTGAGGTTTGTTTTGTGACTCAAGATGCATGAATACTTGAAATAGATGTGCATTCTGCAGGATGGCCCATAAATAGATGGCCCAAAAATGTTGATTAAATCCTGGTGGTATTATATAACCTTGCTTGCTTTTGTCCAGATTCTTTATCAGTTCTTGGGAGAGGAGAATTGAAATCTCCAGATATACTCGTAATTGTGGATTTGTCTCTTTTTGCTCTCACTTTTGCATCACATATATTTACAACTCTGTTGTTTGGTAAATACACCCTTAGATGGTTACTTCCTCTTAAGAGAATGATGCTTTTATCATTATATAATATTCTTTTCTGTCTCTGGTAGGTTTTTTGGTCAGAAATTATCTATATATATCTCTCTATATATATCTTATGCATGTAAATTTTATTTGTATATATATCCCTGTCTATTATTGTTTAATGTTTATATGATATGTCTTTTATCATCTTCTAGCTTTCAACTTGCTTTCAATATATTTGAGATAAGTTTCTTGTAGAGTATATATCTGAATTGTGCTTTTTTAAAACTCATATTGCCAATCTCTGTCTTTTATTTGGTATATTTAAACTACCTACATTTAATATAATTAGTGATATTTTTAGGGCTTGAGTTTGCCTTTTCATTATTTTTTCTCCGTGCTCTTATTACCCTATATGTACATAAACTTTTGTAGTCTACTGGTCTTTTATTTTACCAATTTATGTGAAACCTTATCTCCCTTTATATTCATTTACTTCCCACATTTACAATATAATTGTCTTAAATATTTCTTTGTACATTTAAAATCCCATCAAACAGTGTTATCAGTTTTGTTTCCTCCGGCAAACATGATTTAGGATGCTCAAGATGAAAGGAAGTTCTATTTTACTTATATTTTTGCTAAACACAGTCTTTCCTTTTTCCTAATGTTCCAAGGCTTCTTTTATGGTTCCCTTTATGATGAGACTTCCTTTTGCCATGTTTGAAAGGCTGAGCTGCTGGTGACAAATTCTCTTAGTTTTCCTTTATCTCAGAATGTCTTATTTTCTCCTTCTTTACCGAACAATATTTTCACTAGATGGGATTCCAAGATGACAGTTCTTCCACTTCCTTCAGATCTCCCTGTCTGGTCTCTGTGATTCTAATGGTTTTCCCTTGTAGATAAGGTGGTGTTTCTCTCCTTCTGCCTACAGGACTTTGTAGTATTCAGAAGATTAACTGTGAGTTTTCTTGATGTGAATTCCTGTAGTTTTTTCCTGTCTGGGTTTTACTCACCTTCTTGAATTTATACATTTATCCTTTGCCAATTTTGAGAATTTTCAACCATCATTTCTTCGAATCTTTTAAAACTCAACCCTCTTTCTCTTCTCCTTCTAGAACTCTGACAATATGTTCTTAGACCTCTCACTAAAGTATCACCCACTGTTGCTCAGGTTTGGTTATTTCTCTTTTTTCTATCTTACAATTCACTGATTTTTCTTTTGATCTCTCTCTGGTGATCGGCCTGTCCATTGAGGTTTTTATTGTATTTATTTTCTTTTTCAGTCCTAAAACTTACATTTGGTTCTTCTTTAGAGCTTTTATTTTTTTCACTGAGTTTCATTCTTTCTTTCTTTCTTTCTTTCTTTCTTTCTTTCTTTTTCTTTCCTTGTAGTAAGCATAAATTTATTCTTTTTCTTTCCTTTTTTGTGCTAGAGATTGAACCCAGAGCCTCATGTATATACTTTATCACTGAACTACACCCCCAGCCCTGCCTGAGCATTATATAATTGTTTATTAAAACACTTTATGACAGCTGCTTTAAAATCTCTGTCAGAGAATTTTAATGTTTTATCATTCTCACTTTGACACTAATTGTCTCTTTTTTGTTCCAGTTGAGATTTTTCTGGCTCTTGGAATGGTGAGGGGCTTTCCTTTGTAACCCAGACTTTGTGGATATTATTCTATGAGACTCGGAATCTTCCAGATAACTTTTGTATCAGGTCCCTTTCCGTGATACTGCAGTGGCAAGGGAAGAGAGCAGCACATCATTACTGCTGAGCATAGAAGTCAGGTTTCCCACTGAGTATATGTGGACACCTATGTGGGGAACAGTCTGCTATCACTGTGGAGGGGTAGTGGGAGTTTGGATTCCTCACTCGGCCTCAGTGGTACCTCCCTAGCTGGGGCGTAGGAGGGACAGGTGTGCCTGGTTACTGCTCCTACATGATCTCCACCAGTACCCAGGGTCTGGCCTCACTGGGGCAATAATGAAAGTTCCAACACCGCCTTGCAAGGAGGAGCACATTATTTATTACTAGAGGGCACAGATTTCTAGGTTCCCGGTGTGGTCTCCACTGGCATCGAAGCAGTGGAAAGGCCTCAGGAAGAATCGAGTCTGGGCTCCCTCTCGGCCTCAGATAACCCGAATGGGCACGGGGCCGTGGTTTGTTCTGTAGTGTTGAACAGTAGAACAGCTATCTAAAAGTCTTCTGATTTGCTGGACCTCCATTTCCCTGATTCTTTGACCAAAGAGAAGGCTTTTTCTCCCTGTGTCTCTTATTATGTTCAGGTTTTTGCCACAAATCTGGCGTATGTGAGATACAATAAAAGCAAAACCAGAGAACTCATCTAGTTGAGGTACCTAACAAGTTTTCATTTACATAGACTCAGGAGGAAGAGAGGAAGTTACATTCACTCTATCGTCCCAGAAGCATAAGACCTTATAAACTTTTAAATGAAGTGCTAACTCAAGGCCTGGACCTCAAGTTCTTATATGATCTAGTCCTTGCCTATCATTCTCAATTTTATCCTCCACTCATTTTATATGCACACTCCACTCCCCATGCAGACAAAGCTACTTGCTCTTGGATGGTGACGTGGGTTTAAATTCATCCTCGATCACATGTCTTGGATAAGTTATTCAACCTGTCTTTACAATTTCCTTGTCTATAATGTGAGGGTAATACTGTAAATATCTTGGGATTGCTGTTTTGAAGAATAAGAGTAGACATTCTCATAACTTAATTACAGCATATAACACTTGAAAGTGTTCAGTGTGTGTTAGTTATTCTTACTATCAAACTTTCCTTCCTCCTCGTCCATGCTCCTCCATCTCCTACTCCTCCATACTCAACTCTGACACACTCTTTAAGTGGCACCTCTTCCATGAAGCCTCCCTATATTCTTTCAGCTATAAGTGAATTCTCTATCCTTTAAAATTCTTAGGAAATTTCATCCTTCTTGAGTGCTTTGACCTAATACCTTTATTGGCTCTCTTTACAGTAAAGACAATCCACATATCTCTAGCTCATTATAAAGACTCCTATTCAGTGAGTGAATGAATGAGTGAATTAATGTAAGAAAACAAAGATCCATGTGCCTGTTGTAGACAAAACGATACCATCACTGTAATACCCGAATCTGTAAATGTTACCTGACCTAGCAGAAGGGACTGTGCTGATGATTGAATTCAGGACTTCATACTGCAGTTTTCTCTTGGATTAACTGTGTGGCCCTCAAATAATCACAAGGATCCTTACAAGGAGGGAGGCAGGAATATCAAAGTCAAAGAAAGAAATGTGAGGACAAAGTAGGGGTTGGAGTGATGTGATTGCAGCATTAAGACGGAGGGTGGAAGGAAACCACCACCAAGGGATGTAGGTGCCCTCTAGCAAATGGAAAAGGAAATGGATTCTCTTCCCAGGTACTCAGAGGGAACACAGCTCCACCAACTCTTCAGCTGGAGCTGAGTAAGACCTATCTTGGTCTTCCAACTTTCACAACTGTAAGATAATAAATTTATATTATTTTGTGCCACAATGTTTATAGCAATGTATTACAGCAAAAAGTAGGAACTTAATAACATTTCATGCACACGATGACATCCAATAAGCACTTTCTTTCACAAGACCATGACGAAGAATGAATGCATTCCTTTATGCGTTCATTTACTTAACAGTTGTTGACTACCTATGTCACCAGTAGACAGAGCACGAAGTGTGGTCAGGTGACAGGCTGGGTAATTCTAAAGAGGAAGCTGAAGTTTTCCCTGATCCCCACAGCGAGGATGCAAAACGCACACAGACCAGCAGAAACTGCTGAGTATCTCTTTATGCAAAGTGAATTCCCCTTTACCCAGTACTAACTTGCCCCTTTCTAGAATATGCCGTTACTAGACTAGGTTAATCCACAGCTGAAGGACCTTCCAAGTACTCTAGTCCAGTCATCCAGAAAGCTGATGGAGGAACTGAGCCACGGTGCATCCTGCGTTCAACCTGGATTCCACTTTTACAGCCCGTGTGACCTTATCATGCCCTTGCCTCAGTTTACTCATCTATAATATGAAGAGAATAGGAGCGCTTGCCTTTTAGTGTTATTGTGAAGATTAAATGAGTTAGTTTGTACAAACACTTAGAATAACCCATGAACATACACTAGGTGGAACATATGAGATTGCTAAATTTATAAAGAAAACTTGAATCTAAACCTACATCAGAATTTGTGAGATTAGAATTTAGGAATCTGCGTTTTAATCCCACACTGACTCAGGACCAGGAGCGGCTGCACTTGCCTCCCCCACCCATTCTCCCTCACAGGAAAGCAATAGTGGGACCATGCTACAGGTGACTTGGGTTTTGCTTTCATTTTGTTGTCCAGAGAAGTTTTTATGGAGTTTACTTTGTCAATAATCTCCTTCTCAGACTCATAGGTTCTCTCACAAGCTAGCTCGAAATTAATTTTCTGTAAATTCATCCTTTTTAAAACTACCCAGAAAAATAAATAAATAAATAAAACTACTCGAAACTGGTGCTTTGTAAGGGAAAGAGCAATCAGAATGATCTGCAGGTTCACTCTGTGCACTCATTTAATGAGCTATACTTTGTGGAAGATTGTGTGTGTGTGTGTGTGTTGTTGTCTCAGCCTATAAGACCCATTTTCTAGTGGGATGGATATATATAAATAACTGTGAGTCACAACAGCAGGATGGTAAGTACTAAAATAAAGGAATAATGAGACGTGACAGCAGTGATATAGTGTGGGTGTGTGGGGATGGCACGTGTGTGCTTGTGTGCATGTGTTGGGGTTGCATTCATTTTTGGAGGAGGCAAAAGTCTTTAACAGCAAACAATTTAACCAAGCAATTGTATAGGTGAGCAACAGGGAAAAGAAAGATATTCTATGCAGTCAACGATAGTCTTTTAGGTATTCAGATAATTCCCCAGCCTCGGGGCTTTCTGCTATGAATGAAGGGAATACTACCCTCCATCCTTAGAGCCAGCAACTGGAATGCAGGCCACAGTGAGGCTGCAACCAAAGATGCGCTTGTGGCTAGTTCCTGAGCGAGCAGATTCTTTATCAGAGTCCACCCGTACTTCAGGGAGGTGCTGAATGAAAGAAATAAGAACCTACAAGAGTTACCAGGATGGAGTTGAGGGACCTGCAGTCATCTTCCAAGACAATAAGCTTTCCAGGGCTGAGAGCCAGAAAGCCTGATTCAGATCCCGATACTGCTACCTTCTGGCTATGCAAACCTGGGTGAATTTTTTAGCCTCTTTGATCTTCTTTGGCAAAATATAGACGATAATTATATTTTCTAATGGCTTGACACTTGTAAATATTTATCCCAGGGACTACCACATATAGTTCTTAAAAAAAAAAAAAGGAGTAGTTGACAATGGTAGCTTTAGTGTTGATGATAGTAGGTCTAGGTATTCCCATTAGGTTTATTTTGTTTTTCTTTATTATCAGAGTAATAAATGTAATGCAAGTTCTTTAACAGGTAAGAGACCACCTTGTGCTTATGTTCTTCTTTGGCTGCTTCATGGAGCCAGTCTGGGAAGCTGTGTGGTACCTTGGGCTCACTGATACAGGCTAAAAGCAAACCTGTGGACAAATGAAACCTTCATGATCAGCACAAAAAGGCCCTGAGGTCTTTTAAATCAGGCCCCCTTTCTCTCCTGTCCTATTAGGATGAGGTACCTTGACTAAGAGCCTAATGATGGGGCTTACTTAGGAGGTAATTGTCCTCCCACTCCACCTCCTGATTTTGGTAGCAGACACAGAGTTTCTTACTGGACAGAATGTGAAGATGCTGCCTGGCCTCTCTCCAACAACCCTTCAACTCAAGGCAAGCCTTTCCCTCTCTGGCCCTGGAGGATGCACAAGCCCTCTTTAGAGCTCTATAAAGTATAAATGGTGGCCTTGGAGACTGCTTAGAGCCATCATGTCCCCCTCTTTGCATCTGCTCTATCCACACCTGTGCCATGCAACTGGCTGGGCACTAGGCTACTTCAGAGTGGCATAAGACTCCACATGTACTCATACCTCTCTCTACGGAATTATATGTAAGTGCAGAAATGATGCATAACATGATGGTCAAGGCGAAGGCTGGAGCCAGAGCATTTTGGTTCAATGTCTAACCCTGTCTCTTATTGATCTTAGGATAACAATAACCTCCATGTCGGTTGTTTTCCACATCTATAAACAGGGGCTGAATTTTTATCATGAATTAGTAGTATGGATTTCAAAAGGATGTCGTGAAGATTCAGTGAAGCTTCTTTTGGCACCCATTTGTTTGGTTTCAGGAATTCCCTGACAGAGGAAATCACGGGGTGATGTGCTTGCTTCTAGCACAAAGATTTTAGTAATGTGGGTATCAATAGGTGTCTGAGTCTCAGGCCAGGGAAGAAAGTGAAAGAAAACAAAAAATTACAGAAAGTCAGAGAAAAGAGTCCTTGGAGTCTATTAAGGAGTGCTCACATATTGCAAAGAAATAGATATTTAGAAAAACAAGAAATCAATGTGCTGACCGAATCACTCGATAGGTTCACTCACTTATTAGTCCATGGCCATGGCTCTTGGCATTTGGGAGGAGAATGGATTTTTATTGCTTAATTCCCTGTAAGTGAAGGGCTAGTGAATTGTAAAATTGCGTTGCTTAACATGTAACATTAAGTAAGTATTGAGCTAGCAAAAATAAAAATCAATTCTAAGTCTGGTTACTTTTCTTCAGGAATTGGGAGTTGAGTGTACTATTGAACCTCTCTTTTGTTCCCAAAGCACTGTGTGAGACACCTGAGCTAACACCTTTGCTTTCTTGGGACACGGTTCTTGTGCAGTGGTTGAGATTCTGCATACCCCATGTGGACTCACTCATGGCACAGTCCCAGCTGGTGCTCTGTGTGAAAGGAAGTTCTGGGGAAAAAATATCAGCTCTTTGTGTGCAGGAATTCCACAACTTTGAAATGAATCTTGCTTTTGGCGGGGGGGGGGGTGTTCTTTATTGATGCCTTTGCTAGTCCCAATCAATTGTAGATGCAGTCACCTTAGTCAGGCCTAGGACCCCCGTGTCCACCTGCAGGTAGTCTCTACCCTTAGGTCTCTCTCGTAAACCCTGCCTTGGTTGGCTATATTGCAATAAGAGTGAGCCCTGCTACCCACGTGCATGGTGTCTTCTAGCTTCTGTGATAACTCCGTTCATTTGACCTGGTTAACTCTTAGTCTATTATTCAATAATCTAAGTCAAGAGAAGGCAGAAATCATTATTTTTATGATCTATTATTAATTGTTCAAATTATTACTATAAATTTTATAATTAATCTTTTATCAAAATTACTATTAGTTTGTTTTTTGTTTTGTTCTTTTGTTTTGGGTTTTTCTTTTTTAATACAGCAGTGATTTAGGGGCCAAAGAAAATTAGCCAAAATTTTCAAAGGCCAAATTCAATCAGTATTTTGTGACCTCTGGCATAAGACTTCTCACAACCCAAGAGTGTTTTCCTCTCTACCGCTACCGGCCCTGGGTTTCTTCTTCCTACAGCATCTCTTCTGCCAGGGTATTAATTAATTCTATTACTGAGACAGTCTGCATTTGGGTCATTTTATTCTTTTAAATTTTACCTGTACAAATACTGTGTTAGATAGCCATGTTTTTGCCCATGCAAGACTAAACTGTTGAATCCTCTCTTTCCCCTGTCCCTTTCTCTCCAAAAAATATTCAAGCAATGAGTATGTTCCAGGCACCAAATTTGAAAGATGAGCCAAGACACAATGTTTGACATTGAAGGATTCACAAGAAGCTGAATAGACAGACTGAATATTAGGGCTTTGCACTGCAGTATGATAAGAGCCATAGGACTGGAACTCACAAAAGGAATCTTCAACTCTATTATAAGCCAAGCACAGAAGCATCGCTGGGGAGGAAATAGTCAAGGTGAGTCTTGACAGATGAAAGAGAAGAGAAAAACCAAACAAGTTTCAGACTGAGGGGAGGTCGTTCAGGAAGGTTGCATATATTCAAGAAATTGCAAGGAGCTCAATCATAAGCCATGACTTCAGAGCTAGAGAGAGAGAAGAGACAACAGAAGTAGGCAGACTGGTTTACATGGGTCTCACCCTCCACCATGGGATTGTTCTTGGTTCTACCAATGGTAAGGACCATTTGTAGGTTCTTTCACTGGAAATGAGGATATTTTCTATTTGTTTTCAAGAAAGTTGATTCTGGTGGCAGCAGAGAGGACAATTTGAAGGATTGGGGAAATTCTGGAAGCAGGTAGACAAAAAGAGAATTAATAAGGGTGATGTGAAGCAGGATATAGCAGTAGGTATAGAAAGAACACATAGGTTTGAAATGAATCTAAGAGGAAACATCTTCTGAGTGTGTAGCAACCACCCTAGTTCAGGCTGGCCTCTTCCCTCATCTGGATTTCTGCTGCAGCTTCTCAAGTTGCCTCCTACCTCCTGTCTCGCCTTCTCCAATCTGTCTTCTACCAGAAACTCCATTCTAAGTGTCAGCGTAGATCAGTTGCTCAGCTTAAAGAAAAACCTGTTTACTCTGAAATAATCATAGCAGTGGTTCTAAAGGAGGTAAAGGGGGATTTTGCCCACAGGATGACACTTAACATTCCTGAAGATATTTTTGGTTTTCATGAATGCCTGGAGATGAGTTGGCTTGCTGCTGGCAAGGCATCTAATGAAGATGCTGCTACACACCACCCCTCAGGTGATGAGGATGGAAGCAGGCCTTGTGCATTCTAGTCAGCACTCGACTGCTGAGCTACACCTCAGCCTGATGCTGAGACTGAAATACCTGAGCTAGAGTATCAAAACCCAGGCTCACCAGTATGACAGGATAGAGTTCACAATTATTTCTTTCTTTCCAGTCTCATTTGATTTTCAAGCCACCCCACCCCCATATCTTGCACCTTTAAACTCACTGTCGCTCTACCAGCAATGCGTTTTACTGACTTCTCTACCTGAGGAATCGTCTCTCTTCTTCCAAGGCATGTTTCAGATAGCCTCCCCTGATAGGTCTTCTTTTCTTGCCCCAAACAATGTGGACATCTACATTGCTAAATCCTTTGGAACTGTGCTGTCATGGGGTTTTTCTCCACTCTTTTTCTTTTTTAATTATTAAAAATATGTATTTTTTCATGGCAAAGTAGCACTCCATTGTATGTAAATACATTTCCTTTATCCATTCATTTGTTGGTTGATGACATATATATAGGCTGCTTCTCAGATTTAGGTATGGCATTATGAACTACTATAAACATAGGTTTACACACATCACTGTAATATGATGTCTTTAACTCTTTGGGGAAGATACCTATAAGGAGAATAGCTAGCTCAGATGGAATTTCTAACGTTAGTTTTTTGAGGAATACTCATACTGACTTCCATAGTGGTTGTGCTAGTTTATATTCCCATCAACAATGGAGAAGGCTTCTTTTTTTCCCTGCATCCTCTCCAGCATTTGTACTTATTTGATTTCTTGATGACGGTCATTCTCTTTTGGGTAAGATGTAATCTCAGTGTTACTGTGATTTGCATTTCTGTAGTGACCAATGATGTTGAGCAAGTCTTCATGTATTTATTGCTATTTGTATTTCTTCTTCTGTGAAGTGTCTTTTCACATCATGTGCCCATTTTAATTGGGTCTTTTACTGCAGGGTCAATTTTTTGAGTTCTTTACATGTTCTAGATATGAGTCCTCTGTCTGAGGAATCATTGAAAAAATTTTTCCCATTCTGTAGATTGTCTTTTGACTTTGTTGGTTGTTCCTTTTGCTGTGCAGAAGCTTTTTAATTTAATGGGATCCCATTTGTTGATTCTTAGAATTATTTCCTGTGCAAATGGGGTTCTGTTCAGAAAATTCTTGCTTATGTCTGAGACTCCAAGTGTTTTACCTATTTTATCTTCCAGCAGGTTAAGTGTTCCTGGTTTAACATTTAGTTCTTTGATCTGTTTTGATTTTAGTTTACGATATGGTAAGAGATACCAGTTTGGATTCAATCTACTTGTGGACAGTCAGTTTTCCCAGCACCATTTATTAAAGAGACTGTCTTTCCTCCAGTGTGTGTTTTTGGGCCCTTCATCAAAGATCAATGTGCTCTGCATCCTCTTTTCTGCTACATCAATCCTCAAGTCTGTTTTTGTGTTCATGCTGTTTTATCACTGTAGCTTTGTAACATAACTTCAAGATGGGATTGAGGTACCTCCCACTCTGATCTTATTACTCAGGATTGCTTCTGCTACTCTGGGTCTCTGCTCTCTCAGGAGGTTATGGGGTGGGGCTGAAAGTGTCATCATCTAATCACATGGTTGGTTCCTCTGGCAGCCAGGCCTCATCCTGCAGGAGTCACCACTTTATGGTTTAAAGAGGCATTTTATAAATAACAAAAGATGCATTCAATCACCAATGCCCAATGATTTAATCAACTATACAGAGATAATGGAACCTCTATTTGA
>PVJO010032153.1:0-13541 GCA_004026905.1 Hystrix cristata
ACAAATATATGACCTAAATCCACAAGGATATGCAACATTATTGATTAAAAAAAGAACTGAAATATAACTGAAAACTAAGAATGATTGAAAATGATAAAAATATAAACTATGTATATCAAAAATTAAATTTTAAATAATGTTATATGACCTGATGTTAAAAAAAATCAGTAGTCAAAAGTATACGTACAATACAAGCTTTATTTTTTAACGATTTTTTTCATTACTGGGGATTGAACCCAGCGTCTCAGCAAGCTAGTCAAGGGCTCTACCACTAAGCTCTATCCCCAGCCCTTCCCTACCCCCAGCCCCGGTCCTGGGGCTTGAACCAGGGCCTTACCACCAAGCTACATCCCCGTCCCTTTTATTATGCTTTATTTTGAGACAGGATTTCACTAAGTCACTAAATCGCTCAAGCTGGCCTGGAACTCGTGAACTTCCTGCCTCAGCCTCAAGTGGATAGGAATCCAGGCACATGCCACCACATCCAGCATAAACATTATTTTTTAAAATTTTTTTTAAATACTAGAAGGCACGGGATATACACACCTGTAATCCCAGTACTTGAGAAGCTGAGGCTAGAGGTTATCAAGTTCAAATCCTGCCTGGGAATTTTGCTGGTCAGACCTTCTCTCAAAATAAAAAATATAAAAGAACTGAGGATGTAGCTCAGTGGAAGAGCACCCTTGGGTTTGATCCCTAGTACTGCAAAATAAAACTAGAAAAAAAAATCAATATATTAATAGAGTGATAAAGTTACAGATGGTTTTATTTTCCTTCCTATAAATTTCTAATTTTTTCAGATTTCATACAATGATTATTTGTAAAAGATATAATCATGTAAAAGGCAATGTTTATATTTGCCTCATACCAGCCTATTTCATTCCAGTTGACATCAACAAAATAAAACAAATCTACTCTACAGAAGAAATCTCTGCTCTCACTATGTGACAGCTAAAGCAAGACAGGCTGCTCCAAGGCTCCAAAGGAACTGAGCCTTTTTCTACGAAACGATACTGCTAATAGCATGAAGGGAAGAAAAAGAAGCAGCCTGAATAATACATGGCTTGCACCAGTCAACAGCCTGATGTTACAAGCTTAGGGAAGAAAATACTCAGAGTAAGAAGAGATGTCCCACCCAAGTTCTGTGTAGCAATCCCTCTACCTCTACTGCAGCAGGATGTAGGCGGGTTGTGGCAACACTAACAACAGAACACTTTCTCACAGAAAAACCATTCTCATGCTTATGTGTCAGAGGAAAAGCATCACACAGATGGCTGTAATTGGAAGTAAATACTTGACTAATATACATGTGCTTTCATGTAACTATGTGTACTCAGCAATAGGAGACTGAGATCCGAGGCAATCCAAAATTTTAATTGCCATTTCTGCAATTAGTATAAAATTATACACATTATCTTAAAACAAAGAACAGAATATAAAAGAGTTCTTTGAGCCCATATTATCCACAGTCTTAAATCAAAGGTCAGCTAGAAGATGGCACTGTAGGAAATGATTCACAGTATTCAGCCGGTCCTAAAGTGGCGAGTGACTGATGAGTCATGCCTCAAAGAATACAGAAGCCCTCTTCTTCCATGGTCATAAGCTCTTTTTCAAATAAGGATCTGAATTACAGAGTAGATCAGAGTCTCTGGAGAGAATGAGGGAGAGAGCAGCCAGCAGGGGACAGGACCCTGACTCAGAATGCTGCAGGGCAACCATAAGAGGATACAGTTCCACAAACGCTGACACAGAGAAACTTCCTAGAAAAGGAAAAGCTTGCTGCCATCGGAGCTTGCTTAGGTGAACTCTTAATAACTCTCCTACACACCAAAGAAAAAAGATTCTCTTTTTATGTCATGCCATCCTCCATTTTGAATAAAATACACAAATTTGATCTTCCTGAAGCATTTTCCTTCTTAATTCTTCCTTATAAAATAACAAATAAAAGTTGTCTTAATGATTTAGCACTTTAGCTTAATGGCCCAAAAAGAACATCTAGAATTGAATGATACCAGAATCTATGGAATCTGCAGGTTTATCACAGAAGAAACACACTGAGAGCATCACATAATAATGGAATCACTCTGCGAAATAAAGACTTCTGAGAGAGATTTAAGAAAAAAAATTCCTGACACAAATGTTGGACAAACTACAATGAGTTTCTTAGGGATGTTATAAAATATATTTTTTCTGGGGCTGGGGATTTAGCTCAGTGGTTAGAGTGTTTGCCTTGCAAGTACCAGGCCCTGAGTTCAATCCCCAGCACCCCCCCAAAAAAAACATTTTCTCTGGCGTCTGTTCCAAACATATGAGGTGGGTTTCATTTGACAGGTAACTCTCAAATACTACTGTACTTGATTCGCTCTTCTCTTCTAGTTCACTGTCTTCCTTTAATAGTGCACAAATATATATCCAGGTACACAGCAGTGCAAAGTAAGATTCTCAGGAGTAATTACTCCCCTACGCAGGCAGCTGCTATGATGCCGCCCCCCGGGCCCGTGAGACCACTCTGCACAGACTTTCTCAGCTGACCTGTCCCGTGGGCAGAGACGCTGCGCCCAAAGGTCTCAAGCCCGCACAGTGCAGGGCCCCCTAAGACGAGGCCCCTTCCCTTGAAGAAGCCGGTCTCAGCAGACAAAGGCCGCAGCGGAGAGGCTCCCTGCAGGGCGGGGGTGTGAGGCCCTGTGCCATTCTCGCCCTGTCCAGCAGTCAGCCTGGCCTACGCGGGCTGCAGATGTGAAACTTTACAGCCCACCTGTCCTCAGCTTGCAAAACAGCTAAAAACTGAGAAATCTGTAAGTGTCTAAATCTTGCTATTTGGCAAGTGAAATTATTCTAAAACCACAACTGTACCATTACCACATCATAAGGGAAATCAAAATTGAAACTATAGAGTATTGGGTTTTTTTTTTTACTTTTTAAAATTTATTTTATTTTAATGATATATTGTAGATGTACATAGTGATAACATTCATCATAGGGGATTTGTACCTGTACATGACATAGCTTGTTGCTCCTTTTTTTTCCCATTCCCCTCCCCTCCCTTCACTCCCTCCCTATTTACAAAAGCTTTGTTTCCATTTTTTCCTTCCATTTCTTATTTCTCTTGTCCCTTTGTTCCTTTCCCCCTCCCCTTCCCCATTACAGAGTACTTGTAAAATCAGGAAAATAGTAAAGATAGTCACTCATTTGTCAGCAATCTACCTTCCCAGGTAAGTTATGAAAATTCAGTAAAATATATTTCTAAAGGTAAGAAAGACAACCTGAAAAGTGAGCATGAATGGCCCTGTCTAGGACCGCAGAAATGGGGGCTCAGGCCATGAGGAAGAGGCAGGAGTCCAGTGAGGATCCACCTGGCTGCTTGGCCCGTGCCATCCTCACCCTGCTTCACCACAGGGTCACTGCATCCAAGGGTGACATCGGCAAAGCTGCACTCTAAGACATATCCATGGCCATAAAAGTTTTCAGTGCTCCACAAGAATAAAACAAACAGTACAATTATTCAAGTGACAGTATTGAGAGAGGAACAAAGTAAGTTATGAAGCAGAACAAGGAGATAAAAAATTCAGAGTGATAAATTACCCAATTGAATTTTTTTTCAAATCTCATGCCACAACTACAGAAAGGAAGGAAGGAGGGAAGGAAGGAAGGAAGGAAGGAAGGAAGGAAGGAAGGGAAGGAGGGAGAAGGGGGAAGAAAGAAAGAAAGAAAGAAAGAAAGAAAGAAAGAAAGAAAGAAAGAAAGAAAGAAAGAAAAAGAAAGAAGGAAAGAAAGAAGAAAGAGAAATAAGGAGGAAGGAAGGAAGGGAGAGAGAGCAACACAAAATTAGGAAATAAAATGAGATACACTGACAAATATGTGTGGCATTTTAAAAAGAGAGAGAGAGAACTACTGTGGTCCCAGGGCTCTATCAAAATTAGATGTCCACCAAAAAAGTATTATGAGTTTAAATTTGGGAAATGTTGAGCTAAACAAAGCCAACAAGTTATTTCTAGCATTTCTCTAGTCCTTAACATGCTATAAACATACCATTAATCTCCAAAATATACATTATTTGACCATGAAATCATTTCACAGAATATATTCTTTAAAAATCTGACAGTAGAGAAAAATGAACAAAATATATTTACAAAGCCAGCCTAACACTGAATGTCAAACAAAAGCTCTAACTAGTAGAATGATAGAGAAAATCAACTGAAAACCTTTATCATGCCCTGTAGAGGATAATTAAACAACTGTGTATAGACCACAAGAAGAAAACTACCAGTTTCGTATCTGCATGTTGAGTAGTATTCTGTCATAACTCCCACTGTATTGATGCCCTTTGTCAGAGGACACTGGGAGGACAAGACAATGTTGCAACTTTCCGCCCTCAGCTGGGACTCATTTAGATGAGGAATGTGGCCCTTACAAAGCCAAGCCAATCGTGTTCAGTTGGAGAGGGTGGGGTAAAGAGGAGAATAATAATTCTCTCCTGTTTTCCTTTTGAAATGTCATAAATATTCCCTTTACTTTGGACTGAGCTAAATTCTGGAAACCTTCAAAACACTGAGGTGTGAGAAAAGGATGTGCAGTAATCCATTTTATCTGCACTGGCACTATCAAGAAGGGTGGGCCTACCTTGGCAATGCAATGTTTTTGAAAGCCCAGTAAAATATTTAAAACTATTTGAGCTCAACATGTTGACTCAATGAAAGCTAATACCCTAGAACAACACCTGGCAAAAGTCAGTAGTGCACACTGGCCTGGAATCTACCCTACATTTACTTGAGTTTGTTGCGCATGGCTTGGGCTTTTGAGTGTTGTCCTGGTGTCATTATTAAATTGCTCCCCTTCCTCTCCAAAGTGGCTGCTTCAGACTAGAGCTCCGTGTTGACTCTCAGCCCAAGCCAAAGAGCACCATTATCTCTTCACAAAGCTTTAACCTGGAGGAAGGAAGCACAAGGGCCTGAGTTCGATCCCTGGCACCACAAAAAAAAAAAAAATAAAAATAAAAATAAAAAATAACCTGGAGGAAGGGAGCAGGAGGGATCTGATACGGAAGCCATGTGCACATATCTGTTTTTAAATCACCACTCTGCTAATGTGTGATCTGGGGGAGATGACTTCCTCTCTGGGCATGAGTTTCCTCATGGTTAAAACGTAGATACTCTCAGCGATGAGTTCAGCATCTTTACAATGATTAAATAAGGTATCCTGAGCTTAGTATAATAACTAGTGTTTAGTATACACTCTACAGATGTTAGGAATATTATGAAACCAAGAGCCCCAGAGTTCCTTCGTATATAAATTTGAAACTAATAAATGCAAAAACCCATATGAAATATGAACACTGATATTAGCAAACCCCTGTAAAGTGTCTAGCAGAGTACCAGGTATACAATACAAACTTGATAATATATATTTCCTTCCTCTCCCTAAGTTGTACTACTAACAATCCACCACCATTTGGTGTTTCACTGTATAAACAGAAATCCTGCAGCTGAAAAAGTAAAGCAAAGAAAGGAAAAATAGCAAAATAGAGCTGATGTCTAGAAAATAAAAACCTAAAAGGAAGGCTGTAGGTACTGAGTCAACTGGCTCAAGGAAGCCGACCTGCAGGAGATTTAAATATTCCGGAATTTGGGAAAGGTGCTGAGCTTGGAAGTTGCTGTTTTTGAATCTCCATTTCTTTCCATCCCTCAAAGCTTCCCCCAGCCCTTTCACCCTGATGCTGCCTTAGTCTCACCACACGGAAGCAGATATGTCTAACCCAATATATCTGCTTCTCCCCGCCCATCAAGAACTGTAACGGAGCTAAGACTTTACCTCCACACTAACAAGACTCACTGATGACTGAAGAAGATTCAAGACTCAGTCAGAGTCCACAGCAGTCAGAACAGCGTTGGAGCTGTGCTGGAGCCCAGAGTCCTGCAGGGATGTGGGAAGGACCACGTGGTCAAAGGCACACACAGTAGGCTGTGTTGCAAGGAAGACCCCGCGCTTCAGGAATCTGAATCTTCCGTGGAGTTCGCAGAGCACGCCTGAGCCTGGCCCCGGAAGGAGCAAGTTTGTCTTGCTAATACCAGACAGCACACACCCACTACTCTTGCGGGAAGACACCATCTCTATCATCCAAGGCTGTTTCCTGTACAATGTCCCTGCAGGAGACAACGCAACAGAGGTGGTCAGTGTTTCTGCCCACAAGCTGTACGGAAACAAGGACGACAGTGCAGGGCCGTCCCCAGTACCAACCAGAACTCCCGGAAAGTGCTCCTTACCTCCCCCTCCCCAAACACATGGAGGGCTGTGTGCTTGATCAATTACGGGAATAACAGCCACAGTTTAAAAAACAGTTTCTCTAGAGCAGAACTTCTTGGAGCTTCCATAACTCAACCTGACTTAGTGACTCTCCAACAGGAGGACACAGAACACAGTGTTTCGAACCCCATTTTTCACAGAAGACCTATTAATATCTCCCAAAGGAATATTCTTTGGATCATATTTTGGAAAATCTGGGGAGAGGTCATACCACGTTTCCAACACCACCATTCCCTCTTGCAAAAGATTAGGTAATTATTTTCCCATTTATGTCTTAAAATCTCTAATCCCCAGGGATGTGTTTACATAAAGAAATGCTTTTTTAAAAAGTATTAAATTACTGAGCAAAACAAAAAACAAAGAGCTGCCAAGTCCCTCTGTGCGACAGAGCTCTTAAACATAACTGCGATCATTTAGGTAAAGCCCTTAGCACGTGCTGGCACACAGTGGGTGCTCAGAACGGCAGCCGTCACAAGGACCGGTCGCTGAGGGGCGGGTCACAGACCCGTCTCTGTGGGGAGGTAGCGGATTCCTATTCCGAGCAAGCGGGTGTAGCCATATAACATCGGTCATGACTAGTGTTGTTGCCTCAGATTCTCCTCCATACATTTTCCCACAAGCGTTGCTATCCATTCTCCTCACACCGGTGTTCTACTCCACTCCCCAACCTTAAAAAGCCTCTAGGTTTATTTTAGTCTAAATTTAATAAATGTTACCCAGAGCAAGTCTTTCTTTTTGTTTTCTTTTAACATAAAAAACTACATCTGTATTTGTTTAGAAGAATCAATTCAAAGTTTCTGTGCTTTCAAAGTTTCTTCAGTGCTTTTGCTCCTGACAGAGTCGCGACTGACAGGTCAAGCTGCATCGCCCAAGCCGGGGGCAGGAGATGCCCGCTCGGTTACCTGCAGCGCAGCCCTGAAGCAAACTCCAGCAAAGCCCGCCGGGTTATTTCAAAGCGAGGGCGATGTCAGCTTACTTGCCGAGCCCCCAAAAGACTCTTGGGCTCTCCTGATCGGGCCTTCGTCTCTGAGCCTGGGGAGGGAACTGGCAGGGAAGCAGGCAGACACAGGCCCTCGTCATCTCGCCCAGCTGGCAGCATCGTCAGGTTCTGGGTGAGCAACAACCCTGGAGAAAAGGGGTCGAGGTGCACAAGGTCGTCACCGACAAATGTCAGGGCCGAGAAGGCCACGCTGCTCTTGGCTAAAAAAATCGCCACTGAGTCTATGTTTCAAGAAGTTAGCTCTAAGTTTCCTAAACCTTGCACAACTTCCTCTTCCTTTTAGTTGCTTTAATTCAAACGGAAATAAAAGTGCTTCTTTACACGCTCCCTCCGGGAAAAGGCTGGTCAGACTCCTCATTTTGCTCAGACTATGGCTGCCCCCTGCTGGTCATTTACCCCAATTACAAGGTTTGGAGTCTAGTTTACTCATTCTTATAAAATGAATACCTCAAAGCCTTTAATTTATTTTCCGGGGCATCTGCAATTTTGAATTTACCAACTTTGAACTGTGTGGCTGAAACAATGCCAGACATCGTTTTGCTTCCTCCATTTGTGTGCTCTTTACTCACCACGTACGAATCAGCATATACGACCTTGATCCTGCTAAATCTCAGCTCCAAGAAGCGCCCAGCCGTGGGCCCGCCTACAGCCCGCAGAAGCGGAAGCATCCACGCTGGCGCCCTGCTGCCTGCTCCATCGCCCAGCCAGGGCTGCTGCCATCCGGCCCGCGGGGGCGCTGCGATGACCTGCCTGACCTGGCCACGGCGTCCCATTCAGTGGGCCTCCGGCTCCTGTTCACCAAGCCTTGAGACCCCAGACACCCACTGTGGTCACTGTTCCAGCCCGTGACATTCAAAAAGCGAACGGTTTAATACTTTAAACGAGCTCGCCGTTTACATCAGCTGCTTAACCAGTAACTGGGCCTTAGCTAAAGAATGGTTATTTCTAAAGGAAAGAAAAACTTTAAGAACATACTTTCTTCAGAAAAGGTTCGTTTTATTTCATTACTGAGGTACAGTTTAAATTAAAATTCCAAGTCCACATTTTGCTTTCTAAGTGACAGATATTTTCATTAACTAGCACATAATTAGCCCCTTGTCACAATCCTGAAATGATGTGTGTGGTAAGAATTCAAGTAGCCAGAGCAAAAGGTTACTAGACTTTACCACAGTGTGAGCTTAAATTATAGGCTTTAAACAAGATGCAAGAACCAATGCGTGTGAAAAAAAGTGCAGTTTTAATGGGATGCAGAATGAATTAATTTTTTTAACATTCAATACTATCAAATTGCATAATGGGATTTCACTAAATGCTACAGGGGCAGAATAAAAATAGCACTGCAAGGTGCGCTTGTTAACTACTTCAAGCTAATGGTGTGATTGGCCCACTAAATTCTGGTTGAAGTCACCCCGAAACATGACAGACACTGGGTTCTACCATCTGATGTGTGTATTTTGTTTGCTGTTGCTTTTTAAGAGGGACAAAACCAAAAATTTTTAAGGAGTTTTGTTAGCAGATTCCCAGAAGTTCTCAACACTTCTCCAGCTGGGAAAGGCTGCTTTAAATTTCTCCCCTCTTATCTTTTGCCCTCATCTATTAAGTCAAGCAGAAATGTGGCTACAAGATGCTTCCAGATCCTGCCTTCTCCATGAGCCAAGCCACCATCCATGTCCCCATAGCCCAGAGAGCCTGCAATTCCATCAGAGCCTCCCGCCTGTAAAGCAATAGCTACAGGGCAGGGGGCCAGCCTTTGTTTTCATCCAATTAATTGAGCAAAAATGGTCTCTGCTGAGAAAAGACCCTTCATGACCTGGCTCCAAAACTTGGCGCAAAGCGCAATTAAACACCAGCCTAAGCTTCAGAATCACATTTCAGAAAGTCAACATGGCACACATTGGCCACACACTTAGTGTCCCAAGAGACGGCTCTTTCATTGTTGATCCCTGTTCTTCATTGCTGGGTGTGAAAATACACGCAGCAATCTTCTGCCGATCTGGGACTTTACACTATGGAGAGCCACATCTGTGCTGAGCACACTGTCAACGTCTCAAAGCCAGCAACGAGGGAACGCAGGCCTGTCTTTTAACACATGCTTGTAACCAAAAACCTGCATCAGCATCCAGAGGAACCAATGTCATGTCTCTTTCAAAAGCACTGAGAGCTAATCTTACATTTCCTCCAAAGACAGAAGGGGCTGGATCCACTCACACAATTACAAACTCCAAGGTACCTCCCGTGTAGTGCCACTTTGCTTGGTCATGAGAGCAAGACAGATGTGTTCCCTGTGCGCACAGAACCCAGGATGTCAAGGCTGCACGATGCCATGTAGAGTCTCAACACCTGGGCTGAACTTGGTAGAGAAAAGTGCCCAAACTCAGAGAGCATGGGCAAGGCCAATAGGAGCCTTAACATCTCCATCTCTCTTCACACGAGGGCTGTTTTCTCTTCTTCAGTACTTGAGTGAAACTCCCATGGTTGAATGAAAGGGTGGTTGTTCAGAAGAAAAATGGTATTCCAATTTTGGTTTCCAAAGGTCGAAAGTGAAAACTCACTCTAATTAGTTTTACACTGCTGCGACAAAACACCCAAGAACAATGACTTAGTGGGGATGAAGTTATTGTGGCTCATGGTTTCAGAGGTTTCAGTCCATGGCTGACTGGCTCCACTGCTTCTAGGCTCATGGTGAGGCAGAAACTTCCTGGCAGGGAGGGCGTGATGGAGGAAGGCAGCTCAGCTCATGACAGCCAGGACGCAGAGAGAGCAGGGAGGAGCCTGCAGCAGGGGGCTTTCTCCTTCCCACACTTTTGCCCTATGTAGGTGTCACCCTGCTGGATGGTGCCACCAAGTTCAGGCCAGGTCTCCTCCCTCACTTTGTGGGCTCCTCCCACACTACAAGCCAGTCCTCTCTGGAAACACCTCACAGACACCCCAAAGCGTGCTTTAGTAAGTCCCTGTTTCTCAATCCAGCCAAGTTGACAACCAAGATTCACCATCATGACTAACCAAAAAACTCATTTTTTATAGTCCAGCTATATTCTTAATTCGCATGCCTTTGACAGACTATGCCAAAGAGTTACAGCAACCTTTGCTTTAGGACCTGGAGAGAACCTCAGAATCCTTCTCAATTCAATATTTTAAACAGTCACCACTAATTTTTCAGAGTTGTCACAGGAGATCTAATTTTCATTTGCATTAAATGGAAGAGTTTCTACACTCAATAGAGAGTTGGACCAGATGACCAAAGTCAGTTGCAATGTCCTGAATCTAGGAATATGAAATCCTGAAAAAACGAAATATTCAACTTGAATTACAACATTCTCGAAGTGTTTGTTAGTAGGGTATTTAAGCCCATAGAAGGAATTTCTCCCAGTGAGATGATGCTATAATTGTGTTTATTTCACAAACCAGTCCTCAAAAGACTCTTCACTCACAATGTGCCAATGTGGAAATGAACTAGTATACACTGGAAATGAGAAACTAGTATGAAGTAACAGACTTACAAAGTGATTAGTATATTATTCACGGTAAATATTTAAAACAGCTTTGTGGACCACACACAAAATCTAACAACTACTGCTGAAAAGCGCTGTGCCCAATGTAGATATGGGGATGCGTAGCTCGTCTCTCCAAGACCGTAATGACCATGTCAAATATGTTTTGTACCCCACCCTGACTCCCCTGCCCAATGTTCCTAATACCTATTCAGCACATGTAGATAAATAAAAGACTTTCTTAGAAGAAACCTAAGAGCATCAAAGAAGCCAATGTCTCTACTTCTGTCTATTCATAGAAGAGGAAAAAGGGACAATGGGCCTCAGTGTCATTTCTTTGATGACTAAAAGAGGTCATTTTAATAAAAGCAGTATGTGAAGCAACTCTAATGTCTAACCAAGAAGGTGAACCAACTTATCTTTATGCTGTAAAGAAGAGAAAGCACAAGCACTGTGGTTCTTCAGAGTGTTAAGCAAAGCTACAAAAGCTGAAATAATAGATATAACAAGCAGGGGCTTGGCCAGACAGCCCCAAAGCCCCTGCCAAAATCTCAAAAATTAATCTTCCCAAAAGAATTAAAGATACCACGTTACAGTGAAACATGCATACCTATGTTTATTGCAGCACAAGTCACAATAGCCGAATCTTGGGAGTAGTATATATATATAGTATATATATATATATGTATACTTCCTTTCTAAGCATAAAGGGATCTGAAAAATTCCAGTGACAAAACAGGCCCCAAATGACTTTATAGGGTCCCAGCAAGGAAGGCCTGCCCACAGACCTGCGATGACTGTCCAGCTAGGAAAGAAGGGATGATAAACACAGTATTCAAGGCATTAAGTGCATATCTCATTAGCAAAATATTATCTTGGTCCTAGAGAAAAGCACTGACAGACCAGAAATCTTACCTCCAGGGACTCCCAGCAGAAGTACAATTGCCTTCAGAACAGGAACAGAGCATTGCACAAACGTGTCCAGCTGAACAAGGGCACGCAGCTCTGGGCCAGGCCTGGCAACACAGGAGGGAAGACGAGTCTGAACACCATGCTGCCTTGGAGACATACTAAAAACAGGTTCAAATCCACGCAAGTCAAATGTACGGTGCTTACCTGATAAATAGTTTGGGGCCCTGGAAGAAAAGTGACATGGAAACGTGACTATGCATTCTTTCTAATATGGGTCTTAGTTCAAAAAATACAGTAGAATACTCTTATTGAGCTGTATAGCTCCTCATCGCATTATTTTATGTGATGATGCATTTCAATTTGATTTAAAGATTATGTATGATGTACCTGCTTATATTTCACTCAAGAAGGAAATTTATTTTTCAAATATTTAAGCGATTGCTTTCAACGGCAAAAAACTAAGTGTAAATATTTGTACATCTTTGTAACGATCATCTACATAAGAAAACTGTGCTCCTTGAGGTGAGAGCCACATGATAAACACCTCGTACACCCCTCCCAATAATGAAGAACCCTTGATAGAGAAATCTCATAGACTGAATCTCCCAATCATGGAATTTCAATGGTCGAATGCTCCATTTTTTTCTAAGAGGCTATTTTTTTTACTAACTCCAAATATTTTGATACACCATATTAAATATTTGTGGACTGACTCAAAAATACCACAGAAAACATTTCCTAGGATGACACTAAAGAATTAAATACATATGTGAGATTAGATGATACACACTATTTTTATTTTTTCATGAAATCTAATGAAAACCTAAGTCAAAATTAAAGTACAGGGGAAAAAAATGTAGTTTATCTCAAGAAGACAAGTTTTGTAAAGTTTGTACATTATTCAAAACATGAAGACTGTATCTGTTTAATGTGCCTGACTTAAGATTTATGGGCAAGCTACTGTGCTAAAACCCTGTTAAGAAATATCTTAAATATTAAAAAAAAAAAAAAACTATGTCAACCCTGGTTGTGCCAACAACTAAACTTGATACAGTCAGGAAAAATTGGTTTGAGATGTGGGACACATCAGGGTTTTGAAGTAGTTTGCTAAATAGGAAGCTAAATCCAATTACTTTTCTGAAGATTTGGCATCTTTAACTGAAAACCAATATTCCAATTAACATTAGACAAATAGTCAAGCCTATCCACACATTCCAGGCATCCTTTCTGGCTAACAAGTAGACTGCATTTCTGTACTTAATTACTTCCATATGCTTATACTGGGTCTGCATTAAACTGGAGATATGTAAAGCAAAAAAAGGAGAAAATTTTAATTTCTTCTGTGGTCTAACTCTGCATGTGCCCAATCCAAATTTAACCTCTACAATATTATCTTCTTTTCTTAATTAAAATCATGCCAACACAAATCTTCTAATATGTTATTTTCCAACTATATAAATGGTACTGATGTCAAAGGTATTCCCTAAATCATTTCACTCTACTCCAAATTACAAATAACGATTCATCATCAATACTACCCCAAGTTTGCCAGGTCCTTAAATGTAATTCAGATCTTTTGAGCCAGATTATTCATCTATAAAGTTCCCTTCACTTCAGGGGAGACTTTCCAGCAAAAGTGGCACCAGAAGAAAAGACCCTATTTTCTGTCAACCCACAAAAGCCCTTCATAAAAGGGAGAATTGCTCTGTAGGGAAGGACAGGGTAGCATCACATACATTCCCATAGTGCTAGGCTGTGACAACTCATTTTCTCTGGTGTCACCTAAATCAAATATCAAATTTTACATTAATGTTATGCTACTTAACACAGCACACAAC
>PVJO010032154.1:0-13518 GCA_004026905.1 Hystrix cristata
CATCCCGCGCATGCTGGCCGACCTGCTCTCCACGCGCCGCTCCGTCACCTTCCTGGCCTGCGCCAGCCAGATGTTCTTCTCCTTCACATTTGGCTTCACTCACTCCTTCCTGCTCACTGTCATGGGCTATGACCGCTATGTGGCCATCTGTCACCCGCTGCGCTACAATGTGCTCATGAGCCCCCGTGGCTGTGCCTGCCTGGTGGCCTGGTCCTGGGTTGGTGGATCTGTCATGGGGATGGTGGTGACCACAGCCATTTTCCATCTCACCTTCTGCGGACCCAATGAGATACACCATTTCTTCTGCCATGTGCCACCTCTGTTGAAGTTGGCCTGCGGAGAGAACGTAGCAGTGGTGGCCAAGGGTGTGGGCCTGGTGTGTATCACAGCCCTGCTGGGCTGCTGTCTCCTCATCCTCCTCTCCTACGCCTTCATCGTGTCTACCATCCTGAAGATCCCATCAGCCGAGGGTCGGCACAAGGCCTTCTCCACCTGCGCGTCCCACCTCACGGTGGTGGTTGTGCACTATGGCTTCGCCTCTGTCATCTACCTCAAGCCTGAGGGTCCCCGGTCTCCAGAAGGAGACACCTTGATGGGCATCACCTACACGGTCCTCACACCCTTCCTCAGCCCCATCATCTTCAGCCTCCGGAACAAGGAGCTGAAGATAGCTATGAAGAAGACCTTCCTCGGCAAGCTCTCTCTCCACAACTCTTGAAGAGGTTGGCTTTCTGACAGGGATTTGTTGGGGACAAGTTCGCTCTTCCATCTTTCTTCCTCACTCTGTTTCTCTCTCTCTCTCTCTCTCTCTCTCTCTCTCTCTCTCTCTTTCTGTTTCTCTCTCTCTTTCTTCCCCTGCCCCTTCCTGCCTCCTTCCTTTCTTCCTTCTTAATAGGCTGCTCATCATTCCCAAACTTTTTGAGTATTTATTGTCAACTTGGTATGGTCTTTTTTTTTTTAAAACCAAGAACATGTATTGGTACATTCTACATACAATGGTCACATTCATTACATTTATTCTGTACCTATACATGATGTATCTTGGTTGGTCTTTTTTTTTTAACCATTTAATGAGATATAATTCACATGTCATATAACTCACCCATTTAAAGTTTTGTGCAATCTTCAGCACAGTTTAGAACATTTTTATCGCCTGCAAAAGAAACTCTGAACCTTTTGATCATCATTGCCCTTCTCCTCAGCCCGCGGTAACTACAAATACGCTGTCTGTTTCTATGGGTTTGCATCTCATAGACATTTTGTGTAAATGGGACCATATAATATCTGTTCTTTAGTGTCTGGGTCCTTCCACTCAGCATCATGTTGTCAAGGTTCTTCCGTGTTGTATCATGTGTCGGTGCTTTGTTCCTTTCTATGACTGCATACTATTCCATCAATTGGATAAGCCACTCAACAGTGATTCTCCACTCAGCAGCTGATGGACATTTGAGTTGTCTCTGCCTTTTAGCTATTATGAAAGATGCTGCTATAAACAGTCACATACAAGTGTTTGTGTGGACATATGTCTCCACATCTTGGTGTGTATACCTTGGAGTTGAACTGATGGCTTGTACAGTTACTGTGTTTAACCATTTGAGGACCTGCCATAGTTGTTGCAAAGTGAGTGGTCTATATTCCACGCCCTCCAGCAGTATGTTAGTGCTCTGATTCCTCCATGTCCTTGCCAACACTCTTATTTTGATTATAGTCACCCTAGTGATATTTTATTGTTAATTTAATATAATTTCATTTTGTCATGCTGGGGATCAAACCCAGGGCCTGGCACATGCGGGAGAGGTACTCCACACTAAGCAACACCCCCAGCCTTTGTAGGGTTTTAGTTTGCATTTTCTGCCTCGCTTATGATAGGTTCTAAATGTTTAGTGCTTGAGTTATCTTACTTTACAAGGAAGATAGGATTATTAGCTCCATTTTGAAGATGAGGAAACTGAGCTATAAAGAAATGAAGTCAGCCCAGATCTCTCCCTTGAAGTTGCAAAGCTGGACTGGAACCTGCTCTTTGGGTTGCAGCCAGAGATCATAAGCACATATTTCTCAGGGGCTAGGAGGAGGGGAAGCCGGTCTGCTCCTGGAAGGGAGGGAGATCGGTCAAGACAAACTCAAGCTAGCAGCAATAAGGTCGACCCAGAAGATGGGGTTGGAAAGAAGCCCCTAGTGCAAGAGAACTAGGGAGACACTCCGTGAACTCAGCCAAACTGGCAGTTGTGTTTCCATGATTTGTTTGCTTGTATTGTTGTTATTGTTTTCAGTCCTGGGAATTGAACCCAGGACTTCACACATGCTAGGCAAGTGATCTACCACTGATGAGATCCCCAGCCCTTTTTATGTTTCTCATTTTTGAGGCAGGGTCTTGATAAGTTTCCCAGGCTGGACTTGAACTCACGATCCTCCTGTCTCAGTCTCCCGCCACACAATAGCAGGCCACCCCTGGTGGGAGTGATGGGCCCCAAGGTGGTGCCTTGCTGCACCCAGGCCTGATTCCCACTCCAACGCAGAAGGTTGAAGGAGAGTCAGACTGAGACCAGAGTGCTGAAGCGAAAGCAACTTTTAATGAAGCAGAAGCAAATACAAAGCTGCTTTATCTCAGCAAGATAAGCAGGGGTGCCGAAACCGAGCCGCTGCTGGACACAGTCCAGTTACACAGATTTTATAGGTCTTGACCTGAAGGCCCATCCTGACTTCTCAGCTGAGGGAGTCCCTACCTGATTAGTCAACTGGCTTGTTACTAGGGAACACAGGGAAGGACCTTTAGGGACTTTCCACTAGGGTCTGGGGTCAAATTGTTTTTGTCTCTAACTTCTGCAAATCAACCTCGCAGGGTACAGTGTAAAGAGGAAATGTGACCACAGCCTGTCATTCTCGCAGTCAGCGTTAACCACGACTAGCTGCTGCGACTTGCTTCTGTTTCTAACAAAGTGCCTTATCCCTCTTCCCCGGGGGGATTTCCTGCTCCATCTCTGCCTAAAATCTCCCCTGCCCCTGCAATATCCACAATCCAAAATCCCCGGGAGAAGAAGTGTTCAGATTTCAGAGGGTTTTTTTTTTTCAGATCTTGGAATATATACACTCACACTATGAGATATCTCAGAGAATAGGAGCCAAGTCTAAACATGAAATTCATTTATGCTTTATGTGTACCTCACAATTTATACGCATGCAAAGTAATTCCATGCAGTATTTTTGATGTACCTGTGTTTTGGCTGCCACCCATTACATGAAGTCATGTGGCATTTTCCACTTGTGGTATCTTGCTGGCACTCAGAAAGATTCGGACTTTAAGGATTCTCAATCTGGAATGAATTGTTCACCCTAAAAAATAAAATTCGTGAGCCCTGTGGTTGGGGTTGAAGCTCAGTGGTAGAGCACTTGCCTAGCAAGCACAAGGCTCTGAGTTTGATCCCCAGCACCCCCCCACAAAAAGTGTGGAGGAGTAGCAGATGGTATCCCCCACCAGCCGTCACAGACAAGGAAATGTTCAAGGGGCCAGCACAAGTTCTTGGCTATAGCTGTAGTGAATCTGATTCTGGAAGCAACTTGGAATGTGATGGGATATAGGTAAGAACCAGACTGTGTGAATTTGAAAGAGTTGATGGCAAAGGTAGCTGCTGAGTTATACCCCACAAATGTCTCTGCTCCTGACCACTACTCATAATCATCAGAAAAAAATAAATAAAACCAAACTTGTTGTCATTTAGGTGACCAATGTCAATGCATTTTGAAAATAAAACAAACCTTATTTTTATTTCTTGGGTTAGTATTAGTTGTTTTATAAATTCAAAACAACCAAGACAGATAAGCTCAGTGAGTATACGTTGGTTCTTTTTTTTTTTTTTTTTTTTTTGGTGTTGCCAGGGATTGAACTCAGGGCCTTGTGCTACGTTGGTTCTTAAAAGGGGCATATTCTAGATCCCACTGTCAGAGTGACGTGAAGGATGCCAGGTTCAGAGAGGGCAGCATAGCATCCTCCTTATGTTGATATTTTGTTCCTTGTGGAGTTTCAAAAATGAATTATAATTTTACATGTATCAAATTGTTACCCTGTACCCCATATATCTATAATTTAAAAATAAATGTTTTGATTGCAAAATATGCATTTGATATTCTTTTTTCCCTGAAATCTTTGGTGGCCCCTTAAATTGGATGCTCAGGGTGACTGCGTCACCTGCCTCCTCCCAAAAGGGGGAAAAAAAATGCTTGCCTTTCTTTTCCCTCCAAAGGCAAAAAGAAAAGCTATCATTAATTTATCTGGTGACAAAATAAGGATAAATGCAAATCAGTGTAAATATAGCTAGAGTGTTGGGGAGATGGAGATGACCCTTGATGTACACGCACACTGCAGGAGTGAAGATGGACTCAAATCTGACCATTAGCATTGGCCAGCATCCCCCCCACCCGGGAGCCGGGTCTCCATCTCCCTCGTTAATCAGCTTCCTCTTTCTGAAGTCCCCCCACTGCGCACCCCTTGCTAATGGCTCCCTCTGTGCCACATTCTTGGTATCCCCAAGGCAGAGCTCAGAGAGGCGACTGGGGAGCAGGTGAATGGAGACGGGCTGTTGAAATGAAGATCCAAGTCTTTCAGGCAGCGCCCCCTCCTTGAACTAATTGGAGCTCATCGTTGCCATGGTAACTTCTAGACACCAAGAGACCAAGGCCAGCTCAACAGAGGTGATGGCCACCCTCACTCCACTCATCCTGCTCTTCCTCCATCTTACCCTACAATCTTGCTTGGGGCTGAAATTCCAGCCCCTCCCCCAGAGATAGTTCCACAGGCGGCCTTTGCCCAGCAGCCTGAGGGATCTCTCCGGAGGGAAATTCTGAAAAACACACCTCTATTAAATCCTGCTCTTCTGGGTTTTCAGATGACATTGTATGAAATTTATCAACCTCCTTGATTGCCTGAGCTGGTACCTTATAATCAATATGTCTGCCTATGTGTCGACCAACCACCCTTCATGTATCTGTCTATATCTTGTTGGTTCTGTATCTCGGGACAAGCATGACTAATACCATCCATATCTGATTAGACCTCTAATGCTGCTCTGTGTGTCTTTGCACCAAGTGCTGCGAGAAAATCTCAAAGGCAAGACAAAGAAATGCCCCTCTCCATACTCCCAAAACAAGCACAGGTCTTGACACACGGTACAAATAATTACCGAATTGATATTGAAAAGGTAGCAATTGTTGAGTGCTTTCTGTATGCCAGACACTGTCAACTGCGCTACATAGAATGTGCTACTTGCTTCTGAGAACAGTCTAAAAGGTTAAACCCATTTTAATGATAGAAAGCACAATGTGAGAAATAAAAGACAGTCAAAGCAAGGCCAGTGCGTTTACTTAACCACTGCACAACCCTACTGCCACTCAGCACTTCTCCACCTCTTGGGAGCGCTATGTCTCCGGTCTCACTTCCTGTCAGCTGTTGTCATGGTGATGAATCCAGGCAACCATCCCTGGACGCTTCAAGCTGTAGAGGAGGCAGTTCCTGCAGAAGGGGATTGTGGGAGAAGCGGGGCTGCTCCTGATCCTCCATTGGAGTAACACCTCCCCCACAGTGGCGTCCTCTGCTGGAGCACAGTCTTCCTGCTGATGTGGAGCACCTCTGCCTCACTCAGCACCAAGAGGACGCATTAAAGGTTGGTGGCGTCATCTGAGCGCCTCTCCATCTAACACCTCTCTGGTTCCAAGCTCATTAAACTTGAAATTATGACACATTCCTAAGTACTGCTTGTAGAGAGATTCTGGGTGCCAGGGACTGTGCTAAGCCATTCACAAAAATGCCTCACTTTAGTCTCACAGCTGCCTTAGATTTTTTACATTTCCAGAGTGAATTTGAAGAGGGGTATGACCTGTTTAAAGACACACAGCAGGGTGGGACTTTGAGCACCATGGCCGGGGGGGGGGTTGCTGCAAAAGACACCTTGCTGGGAAAACCTTTATACTTGCCGCTGGTGTCATGACGAGGGCAAGGACCAGCAGCGAGATCACTTTAAAGGAAAAGAAGTGCAGTCATCAACTGGAAAAAGTTCTCCACGGCCAGCAGTCCTGTGAAGACTGTAGCACGTTGTTTGGAGAACATCGCTGCAGTGTGTGCCGTCTGTTTGACTTAGATAAGAAACAGTGACACTGTGAAAACTGTGGAATTTGTAGGTTTGGTCCAAAGGAAGTTTTTTTTTCCACTGTTTGAAATAGAACTTGTGCCTAGCTGTGAATCCTCAAGGAAAATTTAAGCGTACTGAAAATGTTTCTCTGCAGAATTGTCCCACGCGCTTGGAGGACATTCGCATCCCGTGTTGTTGCTCAGGTCTTGCTGTGTGGACACCTTTCACTAGAATGTGCCATGAAGAAATGTTGAAAGATGGCTGCTGGTGACTGTCGTGCATACACCCTGTCCCAGACGTGACTCGGCACTGTGACCACTGGGCGAGGAAGCAGCAGACTTCTGTGCCGTCAGAACATCAGAACACGACTGGATGTTCTCGCAACAACTGCAGCAGATGGTCCACAGCCCGGTTTCATATTTTAGGCATGAAGTGTCAGACTTGTGACTCCCACAATACTGCTCAAGCTAGAGGACCTACAATTTCCTGGATCAGCAATGACCAGCTTGTACATCGCAGGAAAGCTCATCATTTTGTGATACAGAAAAACTCTGTGGAAAAGTACCTTGTTGCCATAACACATCATAAGCAGTGCATTAGAGCTAATATGTTTTTTGTTTTATTGTTTTTATTTTTTGTTTTTTTGAGACAAAGCCTTGCTATGTGACCCAGGCTGGCCTCAAACTCACGGCGTTTCTCCCACTTCAGCCTCCAGAGTGCTGGGATGACAGGCATGTGCCACCACGTCCAGCCATAGAGCTAATGTTTTTCAGGCTCACAGCGCACATCCATAATACAAGTGGATTCGGGATCTCTGCAGTATCATTATGGCTCTCTACTGGGGGAAAGCCTCTGCTGGTTGCGTTGGAATTTCCTTTAGAGTCAGCTGTTTGGAAGCCAATGATGTTTAACAGCGAAACTCGTAGAAGTTTATTACATTTTCATGGAATTTTGTTTTAAGTGATACCCCACACATGGTTCTTTTCTAGTTCTTGATAGAACTGCACTTAACTCTCATTAGTATTCTTTATAGGCTGTGCTGTAATGGGAATAAGTTCTACCTCATTGTTAAAAACCTAATTATATATGCTTCCAAATTTGTTAAAACAGTTCTTTGAGGCCTATAAGTGCATTTTGATGTTATAAGAACTAATAAAATTCTATTGAAGTTAAAAAAAAGACACAGCAATACATAAGAAAGCCAATTTCTATACATTTGCTTCGACGATGTTAACAAACTTGAAGGCCTTTTCCCAATTGGATGGAAAAAAATTGTATTCATTATTAGCTTAATTTGCCCTGTTCAACAAATATTTGAGCATCTGCCACACGCCATCTGGTCACACAGCAAAAGATAAAATGGAACAAGTCCTTACCCCTGACTTCTTCAAAACACCCTTGAGGCTGGGGATTTAGCTCAAGTGGTAGAGCACTTGCCCAGCAAGCACAGGCCCCGATCTCGATCCCCAGCACACACATCCCCAAAGATCCCAACAGGCAGAAACAGACAATATCCAACCAGGAAGGAGAAGCAACATGGCAAGTAAAATACAAAGATGCAGAGAAACAGTGCGTGCCGAGGGCTTGCAGCTTTGTACAGTGCAGTTACAGAGGGCTCACTGCTATTCAAGTAAATGGCCTCCGGAGGTAGAGAAGGTACCACACGGACTACGGAGCAAAGTGTCACAGGTAGAGGTAGAGCGCAGGTGCAGAAATGCTGTGTGCCGCGTATACTTGGGGGGCAGCCAGGATGCCGCAGTAGAGTGGGCGAGGGAGAGCCTAAAATGTGAGGTCAGAAAAATAGCAGGGTTCAGGGCACTGTAAGAAGGGGACAGTGCAGGGTTCTAAGCAGAGGAATATAATACAATGTGTGTTTGAAAGACTCGATCTTCCTCTTTATTGAGAATGTAGCATAAGAGGAGGAAGGGTGGAGGCAGAAAGAGCGACTCGGGCGCTATGGGACCCCTCCAGGCGAGGAAGGATGGTCAGCCAGACCGAGGTGGTAGCAGGAGGGCTGGTGAACCGGAGCCCGCTTCTAGATATGCTTTGAAAAGAAAAACAGAAAAAGAAAAGAAAGCCAAGAATGATTTGCTGGTGAATTGGAGGAGTCAAGAGTGAAATAAGTCAGACACACAAGCTTAAAAATAGCATGATTTCTCTTATATGAGAAACCCAACAGATAAATAAAGAGCAAAAAAAATAAGATAATAGGAAACAGGGAGTTAGATTTTTTGCAAAAGAAATGAGACTAAGAGATAGAGGGAGGGGAGAGGAAGGGAATGAAAAAAGAGTGAAGATATGTACATGTACCAGCTGCTCACCATGAATGTAATCACTGTATACTGCAAAAATAAAAATTAAAATTAAGAAAAATAATGTCTCCAAAAAATTGAGGCCGGCTTTATACTTTTTTGTGACAGAAAAGACTGAGAGGGGAAAAAAAGGGAAGGAGGGATGGAGCGAGGAGTGAGGGGAAGAAAGAGGGAGGGAGGGAATGATAATGGTATTGAGAATGTTCCAGAATGAGATTTGGACGTGTTAAGTTTGAAATGCATGCAATATAGCCAAGTGGGGATGCTAAGTAAGG
Organism: Hystrix cristata; assembly: GCA_004026905.1. Taxonomy (NCBI): domain Eukaryota; kingdom Metazoa; phylum Chordata; class Mammalia; order Rodentia; family Hystricidae; genus Hystrix; species Hystrix cristata. The sequence goes on from PVJO010032154.1 coordinate 8,707, forward strand.
AGCTGGGAGGGTATGAGGGTAAGGATTTGGTAAAGATGGTACATCAGACCCTTATACCAGAGGGAGGGAGGGACTCCCAAGAAATGCAAGGTTGGGATGACTTGAGTGGCTGCCTGTACGCATAGCCAACGTCTCATATATAGAATACATCTCAAGGTGTCAATCCAGTCAGGTGGGAAATCTAATTAATGGCAGATCAATCTCACTCAAATGTGGCTCTTCCCACAGCTCTGAAGGACCATGAGATTTCTCACAGTAAATATGTAAGCCAACATTCTGGTTTGTTCATTGTTGTGGGGCTTGAGTTATTCTACTCTACAAATATCCACCAAGAATGGATTACATATTCCAAGTACCACCCTGATGCTGTATGTGTGACGATTAAACCTCCTGATCTTATAAAGCCTGTAGCATAAGGATTTGCAATCGGTTAGCCTAACACATTCAGTGCTAGACTTACAGTGAGCACTCAGCCATTTTTCAGGTTCTTCATCTATTTGGATACCAGTGGCATCAGAGTGCAAGTGGGTCTTGGATTAAGCAAATGAAGGGCACTTTTATTCTTTTTTTCCAGTTATTATTTTTTATTAGTACATGATTGCAGAACATAATGATCACATTCCTCATGGGGAGTTGGTACATGTACATAGCACATCTTAATTTTTTTTTCCATCTCCTTCTCCTCCCCTCCCACTTTCCCCCCTCTACCTCTGGGTCCCATTCTCTCCTGCAAAAGATCTATCTCCCTTTTTCTTATTACTATCTTTTATTTTGCTCTTTATTTATAACTAGGGGTTCTCATATTAGAGAAACCATGTAATATTTAACTTATTTAACTTGGCGTATCTGATTTATTTCACTTAACATTATGGTCTCCAGGTGCATCCATTTGAGTTGCAAATAACTCAAATTTATCTTTCGTTGTGGCACATTAGTACCCCATTGAATATAAATACACTCGCTTTTTTTTTTTTTTTTTTTTTGGTGGTGCTGGGGATCGAACTCAGGCCCTTGTGCTTGCAAGGCAAGCACTCTAATCACTGAGCTAAATCCCCAGCCCCCCCCCATTGAATATACATACTACGTTCTCTTTATCCATTCATCTGCTGATGGACATATAGGCCACTTCTAAGATTTAGCTATTATGAATTGTGCTGCTATAAACATGGGTATGCATCTATCACTATAATATGATGTGTTTAACTCTTTCAGGAAGACACCTAGAGGTGGAATGGCTGAGTAAAATGGAACTTCTAGTTTACTTTTCTGGGGAATATTCATACTTATTTCTATAATGGTTATACTAGTTAACATTTCCACCAATGATGTAGAAGTATCCCTTTTCCCATGTATTCTTGCCAGTATTTGTTATTATTTGATTTCTTGATGATGGCCATTCTTTCTGGAGAGAGATGGAATCTCGGTGTTGTTTTAATTTGTGTTTCTCTAAGGTCAGTGATGCTGAGCATTTCTTCATGTATTTATTGGCCATTTCTAATTCTTCTTCTGATAAGTGTCTATTCACTTCAGTTGCCCCTTTTTTTAAATTGGGTCTTTTATATCAAGGGGGTCTAATTTTTTTAATTCTTTATATGTCTAGATAGTAGTCCTCTATTCTTCCCCAGATAGGCTGTGTTGCTGGATAAGGGATCTCTCAGCTCAGTGTGAGGAATTATTCAGGAATTCCTACAAGACTAAGACTTATTTTAAAATCAGGAATTATACTAATAAAAATAAAAATCAAAAAGAAAATCATGAATGACTCCTGAATTTACTGAAAATTTCCCACGATGTTCCAAGGATGCAGACTCCAGTGCAAGGCAGGTCACATCGCCCTCCTGTGCCCGTAAAGTACTCCCAAGGATGTTGGGGTGCTTGGTTTGGAAAATGACAAATAACTCCTGTATTTGGATCCCCAAAGCCCACTGTAGGAAGACTCTGCATGAAGCACTGAATGAAGAGGACACAGTCAGAGAAGACAGGAATCCTGGCTCTTCCCCACTGTGTGATCTTGGAGGAGTCATACATCTTCAGGGCTTTGGTTTCCTCTCTGTCAAATGGGGACGGTGTGATTCTATTTTCCCTTGACACCACTCATGAGGCTGCAACAACACACCGTGCCTGAGCAGTAAGAAGAAATATATTCAGAAAAGGGGGCTTCTCTGGCTTCCTCGGTTGCAAATGAAATTGCTCCCCACTTCCTCCCATTTCATTTTATCACAGGATGTGCTTACTGATTAAGTGATAAAGACCGAGTTCATCCTTTAGATCAAATGATGTGTAGTCTCCTATTTAACATAAACACAGAAACACCTATTTTTAACAGATTATGAATGCTGTTCAGTGGGATCAGCCTTAAATCCCTCTTCATGGAGAAACAGGTGAGCATTAAGCCTGTGGGACCGTGAGACCAGCTTTCATCTTGGGCTCTGCACTTATTGTCCTTGTTCATCAGAGCGTTCCCCACTGGCCTCTGTGCTGTCACCAACATGACAGACGACATCTCTCAGGGGAACCATTCACTAAAACCAACTGTGAAAACACTTCTGTCCGTCGACAAGTATTTAAGCTTCACCACAGAAGTGTCAAGATTTCTTCAACTCTTTTGCTGGGAATCTGCTTACTGCCGTTTCTAACTTCTTTTGCACCAATCTGGGCAAGGCTGAAATGGAGGGTGTTTTGCTCTCCTCTCTTGTAAACTGGGGTAGTCTCTTGTCGACTGAACGATCCGAGTTATTCCACGTTGTGCTGCCTTGCAGAAGTGGAATACGATGTCTTCCACTTCTCATTGCATTGTGGGTTTGTGTTGCCAGGAATATCAGATAACTCTGGATTTGGGCGGGGGAACACGTGCGGACCAGGGGAATCCGACTGTTTAATTAAAACAAAGCACCGTGAAGGCCCACGTTGGGTGTTGACATGATGTGATTTCTGCCCAGTGCTCTGAATGTCAAAGTGAAGAATTCAATGAAGCGCAGTTAAATGGTGGGAGTAACTATGACTCTCTTAAAGTAGCCAAATGCCTTGTCATCTAATTAGTGACACGCATGAATGGAGGAACGAGATTCCCACTGTCCCTACCTACTATCCAGTGAAACCACAGCCAAAGGAATGGGCTTGGTGGAATCAGCGGGCAAAGAAGACCCTGTTGAGCTTGACTCTAGTCTGGCACAGTGAAGAGATATGACAGGTGTAGAGTAAGTGGGAGGCCCCTGGCACCCCACCGCAGGGCAGAAGGGAAAAAGCTCGCTTGATCTTGATTTTCAGCACAGACCGTGAAAGCGGGGCCTCACGATCCTTCTGACCTTTGGGGTTTTAAGCAGGAGGCGTCAGAAAAGTTACTACCAGAAAAACTGGCTGTGGCAGCCAAGCATTCACAGCGGCGTCGCTTTTTGATCCTTCGATGTCGGCTCTTCCTATCATCGTGAAGCAGAATTCACCAAGCGCTGTATTGTTCGCCCACTAATAGGGAACGTGAGCTGGGTTCAAACCATCGTGAGACTGTTGGGATTATAGTATTTGCACTCATTTGCTCAATCATTGGTTTCTGCCTTCCTGTGTGTGGACCGGTGGGAGGAATGACCGACCGACCAAACGACCGACTGACTGTCCTAAAGAACTCTGGCTCTCCGAACTCCACGCGATGACAGCGACCGTGGTGAGGCTGCGATGCCTGATCCTAAACACGCGCAGGGCAACGACTCTCTTCAAGGAAAAGAGAAAACAGGGTTGAATCCCACAGATACTTTCCGCGTTGGATGGACCCAACATCTGCTGGTTTTCTTGCCCATCTTCTCCGAGGCGAGGCGAGGACTGGGAAGCCTAACGAAGAATTGCAAATAAAGACATAAATAAACACACACACAAAAGAAAGAAAGTCAGATTGGATTTTCCCTGCATTATGATCTCACCCACCCTTCCATTCCGAACGAAGCCCTGATGGTGAGCGACCCTTGTCGATTTGTATGTTGTCTACAGTGATGACCTGATTGGCTCAAAAAAAATCCAAGACAGCATATGAAATGGAGTATCATCTCCAAAAGTAGAAACTGGAAATCACATTTAGTTATTCCCAAGGAATTGTCCTCAGATTGTTATATTTTTTCTGGGTAAATCTTGCCAAGGAAAGTCTTTTTCATAGCTATCTTCAGCTCCTTGTTCCGGAGGCTGAAGATGATGGGGCTGAGGAAGGGTGTGAGGACCGTGTAGGTGATGCCCATCAAGGTGTCTCCTTCTGGAGACCGGGGACCCTCAGGCTTGAGGTAGATGACAGAGGCGAAGCCATAGTGCACAACCACCACTGTGAGGTGGGACGCGCAGGTGGAGAAGGCCTTGTGCCGACCCTCGGCTGATGGGATCTTCAGGATGGTAGACACGATGAAGGCGTAGGAGAGGAGGATGAGGAGACAGCAGCCCAGCAGGGCTGTGATACACACCAGGCCCACACCCTTGGCCACCACTGCTACGTTCTCTCCGCAGGCCAACTTCAACAGAGGTGGCACGTGGCAAGCGAAATGGTGTATCTCATTGGGTCCGCAGAAGGTGAGATGGAAAATGGCTGTGGTCACCACCATCCCCATGACAGATCCACCAACCCAGGACCAGGCCACCAGGCAGGCACAGCCACGGGGGCTCATGAGCACATTGTAGCGCAGCGGGTGACAGATGGCCACATAGCGGTCATAGCCCATGACAGTGAGCAGGAAGGAGTGAGTGAAGCCAAATGTGAAGGAGAAGAACATCTGGCTGGCGCAGGCCAGGAAGGTGACGGAGCGGCGCGTGGAGAGCAGGTCGGCCAGCATGCGCGGGATG
>PVJO010032155.1:0-13445 GCA_004026905.1 Hystrix cristata
TACATTTAAAATCCACATTCTTATTGTGTACAAATTATAAATGAATAAAGATGAAAAGTTTTAGTACGAAAGAAGTCTAATTATACTTGATTCCTAAAGGAAAATAACTCAAAATAGTGAACATCCATGCTTATTTTCTTTTTCTATAGATGTTTATTAGATTTATGCAAAATTACACAAACTTACAGGCCATTATAGAACGTTACAGACCACAATACATTGTGCCTTTTGCTCATGACGGTGAGCTGTATAAACAACCACAAAAATGCAGCATTAAGTCAAAACTACATAAAGTTACTGTAGTATCCAGTGTACATGTCACTGATTTAAGTTTGGGTTATTAGGTTCTTACTTTTAAGATATCATTATTCCTCTGGATTCCCATTCCTCTCCCCCTTTCCCCTCTTCTTGTTCCCTTGAACCCTTTGCCTATTAGTTTACGTCTAACACTTTGCCTTTTTGTATCTATTGTTTACCCTTCTCTTATGTTTGTATTTTGCCTCACTCAAATATGGTATTCCAGCTTGCAATTCTGGTTTATTTCACTCAACATTATATTTTCCAGGTTCATCCATTTTCCTATAAATGACTCTAGCTAGTCATTCTTTATAGCTGAATAGTATTCCATTATGTATAGATACCATATTGTGTTTTTCCAGCTATCTATTGATGGGTATACAGGTTGCTTCCAGGATTTAGCTATTACAAATTGTGCTGCTGTAAACATTGTTGTGCAAGTATCTCTGTAGTACGATGTCTTTAGCTCTTCGGAGAAGATACCTAGTAAGGGAATGGCTGGGTCATATGGGATTTCTACTTTGAGGCTTTTGAGAAATCTCCATACTGATTTCCCTAATGGTTGTACTAGTTTGCATTCCCTCCAACAGTGTGGGAGGGTTCCCTTTTCACCACAGCTGTGCCAGCATTTGTTACTGTTTGGCTTCCTAATGATTGCCATTCTTTCTGGGGTAAGGTGAAATCTTAGAGTTGTTTTAGTTTGCATCTCTCTAATAGCCATAGATGTTGAACATTTTTTCCTATATTCATTGGGCATTTGTATTTCTTCCACTATGAAGTGTCTGTTCATTTCTCTGGCCCATTTCTTGAGTGGGTCATTGATTTTAGGTAGTTTAATGTTTTTTTCATATATTCTAGATATTAGTCTTCTGTCTGAGGAGTAGCTAGCAAAGATTTTTTCCCATTCTGTGGGTTTTTTCTTCACCCTCCTAATTGACTCTTTTGCTGTACAGAAACTCTTTAGTTTAATGTAGTCCCATTTGTTGATTCTTGTTATTTCCTGTATGATTGAGATTCTGTTTAGGAAGTCCTTTCCTACTCCTGTGGCTTCAAGTGTTTTTACCTATTTCGTTCTCCAGAAGGTTTAATGTTTCTGTCTTAATGTTTAGATCTTTGATCCACTTTGATTTTAATTTAGTATATGGTGAGAGATGTGGGTCCAGTTTCATTCTTCTACAAAATGACAACCAGTTTTCCCGACACCATTTGTTAAATAGGCTATCTTTCCTCCAATGTGTGCTTTTGGATCTTATTTTCAAAGTAAGTCTTGTCCCAGAGCATTTCTCAAAGCACAGTTGTGAACATCTAAATGTAAGAACTTTGAACTTCAGTGTATTTGTGCAGAAAATGCTGGTCTATGTCACTTAAAATTGATGAACTAAATTAAAGGAAAGCATCAATTAAGTATGGAAACAAGATTAAATTCAGTCACATTCAAAATAATGTTAAGTGATAATTATAAATTACATCTCTAAGACATATTATTTGTGATTTTAGAAAAAACAGAATGATACATTAATGTGGAAACATGTTAAGTGAATGTTAATTGCCTGAGGAAAACACATTTTGAGAAGGAAGTGTCGTAAGTGTTGCTTGTAATAAGTAAATGTTTTCCTTTTTTTCTCTCCATAGAAATTAATCTCAACAATTATCTCCCTTTGTCCCTTTACTTCTTGGACTACACTCTTTCTCCTACCATCTTTTCCCTTAAGAGAAGTGAATCAATTCACTGCTGCTTAATATCTTGGTCTTTTATTCTAAAAACAAAATATGTTATTTCTATTTCTCTTTCATATTGACAAAGTTTTAGTACCTTAAAAAACAGTGTCCCTCAGTTAACTATGTAAACTGTGTTATACCTCAAAATATTTCTAAGTAATTTTTGCATTTTAAAGAGGACATTGTTATAGAAGTTTTTAAATTTGGTACTGGAATTTGTGTTTCTTTCCATTTTTTTTAAGGTGTCAAAAATATATAAAGTACTACAGAGCGGATTTCATCTTTATGATAGCTCCCAAATTGTTAACTCTTTATGCTCTCCCCTTTCCACCTTTATGAGTTGTGTCTGTAAGTCTCTTCCACTACTAACTTTTCCTCCCACCCAGGCACATCACTTGAAATACATGGGTGATAGCTACATTTTGCAGGGCTCGATAGACTCTGCCAAGATCTCAGGCTTGGTTGCTTTCCTTAGCCCTCCTTTTGGTTGGAGAGTCATAACTATATTAGTCTTCCTTAACCTTTCTACAGATTTGTTATTGGGAGAGAAAAACCAGGACAAGTGAGTGAGGTTGCCCAGCTGATAAGCCAGACCCTGGAGCAAGAGAGGCGCCAGAGAGAGTTGCTGGAGCAGCACTATGCCCAGTATGACGCGGATGACGATGAGGTAGGGGACTGTGAGCACTGTTTCCTGTATGTCTTCTCATTACGTTGTCCACCTTGTGCAACTCTCCTGCTATTGTGTAACAGTGCAGTAGGCTCTTTGCAGCTTCCTAAGGAGAGTGTCTCTGTAGTGAGTTAAAAATTCATCTTCACAGAAAAAAGAAAAAAAATTTGCAGAGACGTATGAATCAAGTTATGGGGTCCTATTGACGGTAAGAAAACTGTGGAAACAAGTCAATTTTAGCTTTTACCTTACTCTATTATATTCAAATTCATAGAAACAAAAAGGAGTAAAAACACCAAAATGTGAATACTGGCTGCTTTTATTGCTAGAATTAGATTGGGTTTTTTTTTTCTCTCTCCGCTTCATATTTTTCAGTCTTTTTGAAATATTCTATAATAGTATGTATTGCTTTAAAAAAAATAAACATTTTAAGTGAAAATAAACACCCATACATAAACAAACACACACAGGAAAGTACTAAAGATTGCTGTTTCCAGAATGCCCCCCGAAGTTCTTTGGATCTGCTCACTATGATTTGTGTTAACATAATGCAGAAGAAAGCTTTTCCACTAGCACATGTTCCACGGAGTGGATACATATTGGAATAATTTTACATCCTGCTTTCTGTAGAAAATCAAGTAAATGAGCAGACGCTAACCCCCAAATGAGAATGGCTCTCGAGAACCTTATGTGCTGTAATGTAATGCAGATGCTGGTCTGTTTCTAACGTCAGCGCCAAATGTCCACTGATACAGTGGGACAGCACGCTGTGTGATAAACACATTCCAACATGCTTCTGCTTCGTACTGGCATGTCAGAAGATCCATCAACAATTTACTTGTAGTACATTATAACTAGTAAATATTCGGCTAAAACAAATCTTCTTTATGCCAGCTGATATAAACATAGTGAAATTTCATATGTTTAGCCTCTGCTCGCCTGAATATATTATTTGTCCAGAACTTTTAGTGCTTTTTAGCCAGAACATAGAGAAGATTATAAGTAGATATTTAAATATTTTTATGTGTGTTTATTCTGAGATGTTTTAACACAAATTTAAGTTTTCTTATGTTTGTAGTGTAAAGAGGATGTATTCTGTTTATTATAGTTTAAAATTAGAAGTAGTATATCAATTAATTTTTGATTAGAAACTATAAGAATATTCTCTAGGAATTATATTTTTTTTTTCACTTGCAGAGTTCATTTCCAATGACAAGTAGTTTTTAACTATACTGGTATGAAAATACGTTATTTTGCATTCTGAAATTAAAATTGTAATTTCTCAAATATTTGAACTTGGATCGTACCTAGTTTTCAATTCTCTGCTCCAGTGTTTTGTGTTTTATTAGAGACATTGATTTGCTTTGGCTGCAAGCCTACTGTAGGATTGTAGAATCATTCTCTGCAGGTTTGGTTTTTACCTCTTCACTCTCCAAGAAAGATTTTGGACCTAAGATTCAGAGGAGTATGGTGACATCAAGTGGTGGAAGGAAGGGGAGAAGGCCAATATTTCTTGTCTCTGTGCCTCAGTGTCCTTGCCTTTAAGTGCGAGGGTGGGGCTAGATCTCTGAATCCCTTCTAGTGTCTGTCATTCCATAAGTGTGATGTCAAATATTGGGTCTAACAAAGAAAGGAAGAAAGTAAGATGATCTGGTCTTTAACGTTTCCCAGGTAAAATAATGAGGTCACAAATCACATGCTTTCTCTAGTTATTCTGAGGAATTAATTACATTTGTCATGGAAAGTTTTCACTTCAAGCAGCTAAAGCTTCTGTGAATGCATGTGTGCATGTGTGTGCGTCTTTGGAATATGTGCTAGAAGATCATATATGTGTGTGTGTATATAATTTTCCTTTAATTTGATACATTGAATAAATGTGAAAAGAATATTTTTATTCAACATTCATACTTAAGAACATACCACATATCAATTGGAATATTACTTCTGAGTTTGTTTGTCTGTTTTTGCACAGGAAGTAGTTTATTGTCACCTGAGCAGATATTTCTATTGGTTAGGAAAGTAAGTAAATAGTGTTAGGCACTGTGACAGAAGATGCCCTTTTTATGTGATCTCATTTAATCTTTAAAGCAGTAAGAGTATTTCTTTTCCTAGCAATACAGCAACTGAGGTTTTTTTTTGGTTTTTTTTTTGTTTTTTTTTTTTCCCTAGTTGTAGAGTGAGTAGTTGGCGTTTAGATTTGGAATAGAGCCTTCCTGGCTCCAAACCTGGGCTCTGCCTTGCTTTTGAATAGCGTGTACAGAACACTTTTGATGGGTCTTTGTGTATTCAGGCACACACAGAATCGCTGAGTAACAAAAGATGTTAAGAGGATTCCTGTTTTGAATGATGGAGTTTCTTAAGATACTGGGTTCTGTGGTTCTTTGTTCACTAGTTTTAGTAATAAGAAAATTGAATATATTGGAATTACTTTATTCTAGGCAGCAACCCATAGCATCATTTTCATTGAGCTTAAAGAGAAGAATAATTGAGTATAGAAATGTTCAAAAATTTAAGAGTTTAGTTTTCTGCTAAACATTCTCTTCTTTCTAGAGTTTGTAGAACTAGAAATCAGATGCTTCTTGCTATGTTAATTCAAAGTAACTCTCACTTTACTCGGAGTGTTAGTCTTTTTCTATTTCTCTCTCAGACTTGTGTTTTTTTCCCTCCCTTGTCTGTTGCACGATGCCTCACTTAAATACACCCAAGTAAAACCAGCTACTAATTTTCTGTCCATAGGAGACGTGAAAGCTATATATATATAATGAAAATTCAATCTAATGTTAAGACTTTCAATGTTATTACTTAACTCAGTCTTTTTTTTTAGTAATGTAACCAAATATTAAACCGATTCGTTTTCATGTTACATCCCTATTTTCTATTTACTTTCTTTCACTCTTAGTGAAAAATAAACATCCAAGAGGTGAAAGAAATGAGGAAAACCAATACTGGATAGTCAGAGGATTAGTTGTTCGTAAATAATTGATTTGATTTCATTTCATGTAACTGACCAGTTTATTGATATTTTTTTTTTTTAGAACAGGCCCTGAATGAGTGTCATCAGTCACTTGGCTTTTCACTTTTGTATAATTTATGGAATTATCTTGTGATTCCAGAGTTAGAATCACTTTTATTTGATAATATCCCATGTGACATTCCTTGGACCTAGCTGGGAAACCTCTACTTAGACACACAGTGGCCAAGTCCACCCAGAGCCGGCCCTTAGATCTGTATTGTCTGCTGAAGGGAATGAGCTTCTGTTGTGAATCAAACCACCCAAGTTGATTCCAACTTGGAATTTGTCACATTAACAGAGAGTAACTGCTTGCTTGAATTGGCTAAGTGGAAAACATCACAATCTGAGAATTATATTCTGAAATTTAAAAGTGTATTGGTTCTCTATAAGAAGGGATAGATGGGGGGAAAAGTTTAGGAATAACATCTTATTTTGTATTGTTCTTAATGGTGTATTATTTTTGCTTACATATATCTTACATATTCTTACATATATCTTACATATATCTTACATATTCTCTAAAGCTTTACTGCTTTAGAGAATTACAGGTAATGCTCTGATAGCCTTTGAAATGTATAGATAATCCTCAAACTATTTAAGGTTCTGCTTTTTCTATTTTTTACTCCAAATATTTAAAATAGAAGAAGAGTTTAAAATAGCAAAGAGCTAGTTCCATTTTAGTATGCATTCCCATTTCTGTTTACTATCTGTTAAACATTCGGATTTTAAAAATTAAGAATAAAAATGGCTCTGACCTGAAGCTGAAGAGTAAAAAGGAATATCCTGTGAAGAAGGGGGAGTTGAAAATGTGAACCACTGAAAAATTGTAAATATGTATGCGTGTATCTGTGATTGATTGCATTTTTGGATTTAATATAATTAGTTTATTTGAGTTTTTTTTTCTTTTTCTTTTTTAAAAACTTGAAAGGTAACCATGGAGGATTTCAATAAACTCCTCAGACAATCAGCACTATGCCATGAAATTATGGGGGTATGGTAAAATTTTCACCTAGAATTAAATTTTTAATAACATGTAATCTCCTATCATAATCCACAACTGTCAACATTTATCAGCCTTTTAGTAGCAAGATGATGTAACTCTGGTACATATTCTGTGTAGTGTTTTTGTATTTTATGGCTGTCTTTCTGTCTGAGAATGTTAATGGACTTATAGTGCTACAGTCCACATTGGAAATACCATCTGGACAGGTTGGTACTATGTGTCATTTATGAATTAGGAAATACAGTCATTGAAATTAAAATGAGTAATTTTGTATGTACTTTAAAAATTTGGCCTCTCCAAATATTTCTTTAAATGAAAATATTTATAACAGTGTAAAGTCTCGTAATTCAGATGGCATTTCAGAGCCCCTTTAGGCGGTAGTTCACAGTAAAGTTAATCATCACTTCAGAAGCTAAAGCCCCTTCTCTTAATACGTGTCATTCTGGAAATTATCACTATAACAATATTACAACAATATTGTTGCTGTAGAATCTTTTAAAATATTGGATAAAATTGAAAGGAGCTACTTACCTAAATATGCATTTTTTGCGTCGGTTAATTTTGTAGAGGCAAAGGTATTAATGGAACCTGAGGTTTACAAAGAATGTAATTTTTATATGAAAAGCATTAAAGGGACAACATTAAATTTGATTCCTACTGTTTGCTATTCCTAGTTGAAAACAGATTATGTGTCTGAAAGGGGTTGCAGTTACTATGGATGGTGTTTTAATGCTGTGGATTTAATCACACAGTAGATTTTATATTGTGTGTCGAACATAGAGATACTGAAAGTGAGGCATTTTTTAACCAACGTATAGCAGTACCCCCTTAGTACTTGACAGTGTGTGTTACAGCAAACACCAAAACTTCGGTGTTTTTCTGTCCTCTTCCATGACACTGTTCTCTGGAAGGGGTGGAGCAGGGACATTGTTTAATTGTTTCTGTCAACTGTTTTAGAACACTGTGGCTGAATTGCAAGGAGTATCTGGCAACTGCAATAACAGTAACAACAATTTCCTTAAGGTTTGGTTTTTTTTTTTTGTTTGTTTTTTTGATAGACAATAATTCTCGTCTGTACTTTCCTGCTTCATGTGTGAAATTAAATATTCTGTGTGTCTTATTAACTCTCTGTGCCCTGAAGAGTTCTCTAGAGCTGTGTGTTTTGTGTGTTGAACTATAATTTGCAAATAATGATTCGAACAAAAATTTAATTCTGAACTATAGCACGTATTTTAGGTACAGTTTCTGCAGTTTGGACTCGCTTCCTAATATTTAACCATGAACGTTTTTAACCCGTAACATTAAAACATTTCATAATTCAAATTAAAGGGAAAATTGATATCCAACATGGGGGCTGTATGAGGTTTTAATAATACAAGATACATAGTGATTTATATTGTTTTTAAGTACAGTATTTTAAAAAAATCTTCTGATAGAAAGTTCCTATTTATTCCAGACACTAAGTACATATATCTTTAAATATAGTACTGTTTATTTATTTGCATGATTTACAGGATGAACATACCAAAATGTTTGAGAAGGTATTCTGTTTCAGATAATAAAATAATCTCATAGAGATAACAGAGCTTAAATGGAGGTCAAGTGTATTTAAAAGGCCAACCAGCTGATGGTGATAGACAATAAGAAAAAAAAAATGTTTCTAATAAATGTTCACACATTCCAATTTTACTGGGTATTTAAAATCATTACATTATAATTGCATCTTTTTGTGTTCCTCAAATTCATAAAGATCGTCATCAGTGAAGCCTAGAATCCCACAGTTCTTAGAAAACATTCTGTTGCTTGATGTAGCCTAAACCAACTACACACACAGTGTATGTACTCATGCATGCACAGACCCTGTCCCCAGAGGGTGGGCACAGTCCTCTACTGCAAAGGTTCTCTCCAGGAATGTTCTTTGCAAAAAGAGATATTATGATTTATAATATTGAACATAGGTAAGGAGATAATAGTATCAAGGGAGATAGAATAGAAGAACCTTCAGCCTAAACAATGTCATCTTTTTGTAGCTCATTTTCTTTGTATAATTTTTTAAAATTATACAGCAGATTCGAATATGTTTTTGCTTTTTTTCCAGCTGCCACATTGTGATACTGTTTTTTTCATGGATAGGTAGAAAATAACAAATAAAACTTCATCAACTTCTTTCAAGCCATTAAATTCCTCTGAAAACATAGACTTTTGTCTTCCCTGGAAACTGTGCTACAACAATACTGATTACACTGTGAACCATGGAGTTTGTAGTAGTGTTAAAAAGATGACATAGAGACAACACAAATGACAGTCTTTTTCCAATTTTAAAAATATTTTACTTTTTAAAAAGTAAGTTGGATATGATTCTTTACCAGGAAGTTCTGGGATGCTAATACTCACAGAAAGAGATGGTCCTTACTGGTGTGGCAAGCTACCTTACCTTTCTGTAGGCCATCAGGATCCCTAGTTTCCCACCAGTTTGCTCTTCCTATTTTCTCCACCTTGAATCATGTTAGCTTTAATCATGTTAGCTTTTCAGGACTCTGTTTAGGTTTCCTCTCCTCCACAAAGCCTTCTTGGGCCTTCTCAAGTGAGCGAGGGGCCCTTTTTTTAGTGCATCAATAACACAGTGGGTCTGCTACCATTATTTACATGTAAGTTTCCCCCATTCACCTGTAATCTGTCCAGTGACAGGTACTAAAGACTGGTTGATTTTTAATAATACAGAGATGAGCACAGCACTGGGAAATTAGAGGAAGCAAAGAAATTGAACCAAATTTAATTACATAAAGGAGGTTAAGATAAAAATTGGAGAGCAGAGTCAAATGAAAATGAAGTTTGCTCAAAAATATAAGACTGGGGATTTAGCTCAGTGGTTAAAGTGCTTGCCTACCAAGCACAAGGCCCTGAGTTCGATCCCCAGTACAAAAAAAAATATATATATATACACACACACACACACACACATATATATATATATATATGAAATGATAAGAGACGAATGGTGTCGAATGAAGAGGAAAAGCAGTATCAAACTTGGTAAGGCTAGAGATTGGAGGTAAGGATGGGAATCAAGGGATAATCTGTATTTGCCTTTGGTTGCTTTGGGGTTGAACCCTCTCTATCAGCTTTTACTTGTTACCTCATTACAGATGTCTTGAGAGACCATGGATTTGAAGAATACCCCATCTCTGTCACATTATCCTGAAATCCTCTGCCTGTGAAACTACAAAAAATGAGTATGCATATTTCATCCATTGAAAATTTAGAAACTTTCAAAATACCAACCTAGTGACTCAGGTTGAAATGACTTTTTTTTAGTCAGAACTGAATAAGCCTGTGGTAGTAGTGGAAGAGTCAAAATGGCCTAAATTATTTCCAGATCAGTACAGCATAAATGACCTTTTTTCCCAGCGAATTAATTTAGAAATGGCCCTCAATCAGAGAAATACATTTTCATGAACAATGAAGACCAATAGCATGACCAAGGAAGAATGTGCAGAAGCTACCATATCATGAGAATTTGTCAGTCTTGATAAAGGCTCTATTCATTATATATTGATGCTAGTAAGTCTGAAAAACTCATGATTGAGTTCTGGAGTTCTAGTTCCTGTTTTTTTCTTTTTTTGTGCCAGAAATCGAGCTCAGCAAGCACTCTAACCACTGAGCTGAACTCCAGCCCCGTGGAGTTCTAGTTCCTAAAGAAATGTTTTAAACATATTAAGATGAAATTGACCATGAAATGAACAGATCCTAAATGTGTAATTTGATATATTTATCATTATATATCCCCATTTCAAAATCAGCTTTAATGAGAGACAATGTATGTACAATGTACTGCACTGATTTTAAGTGTACTGAAGAGTTGGGTAAGTAACCACTTCCTCAGTGAAGACAGAGAACATTGCTGTTACCCCAGATAGTTACCTCGCAGAACTCTGCAGTCACTCTCAGTCTGGAGCAGCCACTCAGTCTGCTTTCTGACAGTGGAGGTTAATTTTGCCATTCTGGATTGTCATTTGAATAAAATCATGATGTACTTTTTAATGTCAGGCTTCTTTCACTCATCTCCATGTCCTTATTTATCCTTAATTATTGTGATATTCCAACTGGTATTGCTTTCAGTTATGGGAGACAAAACCCAAGTCTTACCCAAAATGAGATGCCTCATTGTAGAACTCCATCATGAAGCTGGAACACTGTGGGCTACAATTCTTTACAGATGAAAATACATCTACCACCCAGGAACTACATGTAAAATTACCAGTGTCAGACCCAGCACTAAGTGAAAAGGCAGAAATTTTCTCTGAGAAATGATGATCACCAGCAGCCTGAATGTTTACTCTAGAGAGCTTATTTTTTGGAGATGGTTACCTTTAGTCAAAGCCTACAAGTTTCAAGGAATATGTGTTTACAGTTTTAAAGTACAAAACTTAAAGTGAAAAAAAGCACCATGGTAAACAACAGAAAGAAATAAGAAAGAGCAGAGATAGGAAGGGGAAGAGAGTAAGAAAGGAAAAGAAATGAAAAGAAAGAAAGATGAATGTCATTTTATTATTAGTTATACCAAACTGGAATAAATATTTTCATCTGCACATAACTTCCTCAGAGGACATAAAGAGTAGTACC
Organism: Hystrix cristata; assembly: GCA_004026905.1. NCBI lineage: Eukaryota > Metazoa > Chordata > Mammalia > Rodentia > Hystricidae > Hystrix > Hystrix cristata. The sequence goes on from PVJO010032155.1 coordinate 11,323, forward strand.
ACTCCCATGTCAGAAATGTAGTAAAATCTTGACAGTGTGAGAGGCATGAGGCAGTTAGGTACTGTATAACCCTGGCAGTAAAACCTGGTAATGATGAGAAGGAAAGCATTGTCTATTCCACTAACAAAAGTAATTTAAAAAATTTTAAGTATTGTCAAACCATATTTAACACCATTAGTCAGGAAGGCAAGTATGGTTTAGTGTTTGAAAAGCATTTACTCCTTATATTTTACTTTGTACTGGAAGGCAAGAACAAGTTAGAGAAATAAATTAGAAAAAAAGACATAAAGCTGTTATTCACAGATGAAGAGAATGTCTATTTGGAACAGCTCAAAAGTACTTACAGAGGGCCAGGGATTTAGCTCAGTGGTTATAGTGATTGCCTTGCAAGCATGAGGCCCTGAGTTCGATCCCCGGTACCACAAAAAAAAAAGTACTTACAGATAAATTATTAGAAACAGTGTAAGATTTTAGCAAGTTTTCTGGATACATAATTAATATGAAACACAACATGTATTTCATTGTGTTTGCAAATGAAAATGCAATTTATAAGGTACCAAGAAAAGATAGGTAGGATCTTCATAGGAAAAATGAATTTTTATTAATAAAATAAGAGAAATAAACATATTAAAGCAAGCTTAGGTAAAGGGACAGGGAGATCTTGTTCATAGATTGAATGACTCAGTAGCTTAGCTGCATCATTTTTCTCCAAGTTGGTTTATATAGTCAATAAAATTCTAGTAAAAATATTTCCAAAGGCTTTTGAAATGGACTTTGGTAACCTATTGCTAAAATATATGTGAAAGAACAGTGTGCTAGAAATAGCCATGGCATTTCACATGCCTTTAAAAAGAGATAATTGTTATTAAACTACAGTAACTTATAACATGAGACAAAAGAATAGACAAGTTGGTCAAGGAGTCCTTAAACAGCCCCTGCCATGTATGAAAATTCAATTGACAACATAGATAACCCTTGACATGAATTGAGAAATGTTAAGCTCTTCAATAAATAAAAAATTGTGAAACTGAATCTCCATCTCATTCCATACAAAAATTCAATTCTATGTGGATTAACTATTCAGATACACAATGCAAAACTTTAAAATTCAGAAACAAAGTAAAAGAATATCTTTTATGACCTCTGTGTAAGAACTCGTCCCTTAAATGAGACACTTAAGAAAGCAAAACCAAAGGATTGAGAAAACTGCATTGCAATTAAGAACTTCTACTCATCAAAAGACTACCTTTAGTGAAAAGATAAACTAGAAGCTGGAAGAAAATGTTCGATAAGCAATTTAAAGAAGTATTATTTAAGAAGTATTTCTATGAGCCAAAAGGAAAAGTCTGCTTGTGGGAAATTGGCTTAAACAGGCATATCAAGGAAGAGGCCTCAGTGGCAGATGATGCCCACCTGTATTAGCAATCAACCAGGAGCAGAAATTAAAACTCAAAGTGAAATTCCATTTCAAACCCACTAACATGATTTAAGTCTGATATTTTAAATGGCAGGGAAGATGTGGAGTAAGGACAACTCCTATCTTCTGTAAATAGGAAAATAAATTGGCCCAAACACTTTGAAAAACTATTTGACACTATTTAGTAGATTCAAAAATTGTATTTCTTCCTAAACACTTCAGTAAAACTTTCATATACATGAATCATAATGCTTATGTGTTATATTGTCTTATGATGAAAAAAATTGAATACAACTGACAGGCGACAACAAGAAGGTGAGTAAATATATGGTGTTATGTTCATACAGTGGAATGAAGCACAACAGTTGGTGCAATTTTAGGAGCATACTGTAAAAACAAAAGACAGAGAAATACATCTAGTTTGAGCCCAGCCCTGGGCATTTTAGTGACCTAGTGAGATCCTAACTCAAAAAATAAAAGAAGGGGTGGGGTTATAGCTCAGTATGAAGGCCCTGGGTTTAATCTCAATAACTGTGTGTGTGTGTGTGTGTGTGTGTGTGTGTGTGTGTGTGTGTATGATTCCATTTATATAAAGTTAGGTAAAGATCATGATACTTTGGTTGAAAATGTAGTAGGGGCCGGGGATTTAGCTCAGTGGTTAAGAAGTGCTTGCCTAGCAAGCTGAAGGCCCTGAGTTCAATCCCCG
>PVJO010032156.1:0-13480 GCA_004026905.1 Hystrix cristata
CCGCAGGCCTCCAAAGACAGTCAGCGCCCCGATCTCCCGCTCCAACTGGCCATCGCCGTCTGTTTCTTATAACCGCCAAGCTCCTGGAAATGCGGCACTCTGATTAGCCCTCTTCTCGCAGGCCTCTTCTCTCTGCTTTCTACATTCTGGAAGGGGGAGGGGTGCTTTTTCCTCTTCCTCAAACAGACTACACTCCTTTGGGCCTGCAGACATTTGCCATAACTATGCACTCCGAGACCCTCACTTTCCGGACTGTTCCTGGACTACCCCTTGTGAGCACCAGGTCTCTGTAGCAGATGCGCCCACCCACCGGGCCTTGGAAACTGCCCCACACTCAGCAGGCCCTTTGACTCTCTTTCAGAACCTGTTTTCATTAAGCAGCTAAGTTTTTTTTTTTTAGAGTTTTACTCAGTGTGTTAAGTTGTATTGATCATAAACTGAACACGGTTGCAAATAATTGTTTAAGTGTTGTCCCTTTATGTTTCATGTAAATTAAAAGTAATGTTTACGCTTAGTTTTCTGAGTTGTTTTGTTTTTTGTTTGTTTTTCATTCAAAATACTGCCAAGACTTTTGCCCTGTAAGTGACTTCTGAGTAGCGGTGGAAAGGAGAGGGGTCAATGATGAAATGACCACTAGATGTTGCTAGCAGTCTGGTTTATAAATCTAAGTTGGTGCATTTTTCAAAAGTTTGCTTCTCCCTTTTCTTCACAAATATTTCTCAAACACAACATCTAATCCAAAGTTAGCTATGAATAAAATCAGATTATACGAAAAGTTAAACTGTAGAACATTCAAGTTTTTAAAAAATTCCTTCTCATTCGTCAACCTCTTTTTCTTTATATTCTAAAAGGTAACTGTCAAAGACAAGAATAAATTACTCATTACTAATAAATTACTCATTATTCATTAACTAATTGAGTAATTTTCAACCTTTCAATGTTTCTGTGTCTTCCTATGTAACCTATGAGTCGAGGAGGAAGGGAACAAAATACTAGGATTTGTAGAAGAGATTTTCTTTGGAGTGGGGTTCCTGGGGATGGAACTCAGGGCTTTGCACTCTACCACTGAGCTAAATCCCCAACCTCAATTTTTTTTTTCTTATAGTCACAATCTATAGAACTAAACAGTAAAACTCTGGTAAAGCAGGTATCATTATTACTCCCATTAGTCAGGCAGATTTTCTGTGTTTTAACTTTTTTTCAATTAGAGAGTAATGATCCCCAGGAAAAGGATAAAATTGTTCCTGTTACTTGAACTGAAGAGCATGTTGCAGAGGACAGTTGGATGAGGATCCCATGAGGAGGGCAACAAATATAGAAGGACCACAAAGGTCCGCATTAACTGTTGGAGCCAAAACACTGGACAAGATCACAAAAGGAAGGCACACTTGTCTCTGAGAGTGCAGCACAACAATTTCTATGTATCATTCAACTTTCAAGTTTTCACTTATCTGTGTCACGTGATGTCAAATGTATCAAAGGCTCTTACTGGTAAAGTTAAGAGTTCTGCGGGGGACATTTGGGTAAAACAACATTCGTAAGTTAGCAAAGCCATCGATAAAGACGTCTTTACCTCGGGAATAATGATCCACGGTGACAGGTCTTCTGGGCAAACACATTTCTCAAAGTTGTCAGACTAAAGATTGTTGTCCTCAAAGACAGCCCAGCTGTTTGACAGTTGTGCTTCACAATACTCAGATCTAAAAGAAAGCAGAAATACATCCAAACTGATTTAGTTTCTTCACTGTGTAATTTTCAAGAAAGATGATTACCTCTCAAATCAAGTGCATAAATTTACTCAGTAGAATATATATTCTGGGAGATGCAAGGGACTTTAATATTTATTTCCCGACTATGTGAAACTGGATTATTTTAAATTTAGTGTTATTTCCTCAAATGTTTAATTTTTACTTATTTTTTTCCATGTAATGATACTCAATGGAATTGCACAGTAGATAATACCACTGTCTGCACCCGTGACTCAATAACACAGTTGAAAATACAGAGTTACAAAGCAAAAGCATGGAGGTTACATTTCTACCAGAATCTGCCAATCTTTTCACTAATGCTATTCTTCTGATATCAGAGAGAACTTACGATATGAAGCATCTTGTCAAAGAACTTGTATATTCTCAATAAATCACAATATTTTAGCCTTCTAGAGGCAGCTTGCTACAAAATGAGCTTCTTCTGGCCAAATGACAAAATTTCTTCAAGCAGAACATTAAATAAAAATTGTTAAAGTTGATGAATAGTATTATGATTGCACAGCCCCCAGCACCGGCCCAGTTAACTATTGAGGCATGTACAACTGTAGACACTTTAATAATTCCTTAAAACGACTTGGTGTCATACTCCTTATGTCACCTAGCTCACCTATGACACCTAACCCTACCTAGCTCTACATACAGTGGGATTCATCCTTCAAGGCTGAAGATTATGGACATCTTTCAAGAGGCTTCCATGTACCACTAAGAGCTGTTCATGCATGTTTCTTCCCTCTGTACGTTTCCAGCTCTGCAGAGACCATACTTTCCATCGTTTGTTTCCGCCTCTAGTGAGCAGGGTGACGTTCCCGTTGCTCTCCGGGTCTCCGGCTCTGGCCACCCATCACTGCCTCCAAGACACAGTGACTGCTGAATTCATGTTTCTTAATGTTAAATAAACAATAACAACCGAGAAGGCAATATCAGCTCTGTGTTTGGGATTTGATATTGGCAGCACACTTATTCCCCGTCTCTTGCCTCCCTTCTTTCCCAGGAAAACTTGGTAGACATTCGATTTTTTAAAAAATAAACTTTACTTTTCAGAGAAGGTTTAGATACATAACAAAATGGAGTGGAAAGTTCAGAGTTCCCATGTGACTCCTAGTCCCACACACGCACACACAGCCTCTTCCACTACCAACGTTTTCCAGTTTATGTGCCGGCTATTTCTCCTCTTGCCTGGTGGCTCCAGCTAGGATTTCTAGTACTATATGAAACAAAAGTAGTGAAAATGGCCATCTTCGTCCTGTTTCAGATCTTGGAAAGCTTTCCCTTTTTCCTCATTTTTATAATATTGGCCATGGACCTGTATTAAATTAAATTGTGTCCCTTGTACACCTGATTTGTTCAGAATTTTTTATTGTGAGGTGATGAATCTAGCTTTTGTTCTTCATTCTGGTGATGTGTTGTATAACATTTATTAATTCACGTACGTTGAAGAATCCTTACATCTCTGGGTGAATTCCACTTGATAATGGTGAATAACATTTTTAATGTGTTGTTTGGTTGGATTTGCTAGTAAATGGTAGAGAATTTTTGCTTCATGTCCATCATGGACATTGGTCCATAGCCTTTACTTTTGTGTCATATCTTTGCTTTTGGTACAAAGATAATTCTAGATTTGTAAAATGTACAGTAAAACCTTGGTTCGTGCGAATAATTTTCTTTGGAAACATGCTTGTAATCTACAGCTCTTGTAAATCAAAGCAAATTTCCACCAAAGAAATAATGGAAACTCAGATGATTCATTTCAGAACCCAAAAGTATTCATATAAAGATGATTACAATACTGTAATAGAATATAAAATAAAAAAGAAAATACAACATATAAAGAAAGGATTAGGTTTCATCTGATTGAGATATATTCTACCGGCTTTTGTTTGTCTGGGAAAGTCTATCCTTTATTTTTAAGAGTAGTTTGCTGGGCAGAGTATTATTGGTTGACAATTTTATTGCAGCTATTTGTGAAAGATGGTGCCCATCAGTCCATACCAGGCATGAGACACACCTGTGGCTACAGGCCATGTGGGTTTCCCTTCCACACAGCTGACTGGGCAGAGATAGACTGTTACATGTAACTCACAATCTCGAGATTTTCATTAGAAATCTTGGTCTCTCCATCTAAAAAAGGGAGGCAGCTATTTGGAAACTGGCAAAATCATAAAAACGTTCTCCACAAATACTAGTGCAATGTGTTAGCCCTCATTGTGCAGGTAACCTCAATTTATCCCATTTTCACCAGAAACTCAATTTGAGTAAAATATAAGTAGAGATACATGAATGAGTTTGCATTAGTATGTTTTACTGATGCATGGCGAAAATGTTTCAGTTAACAATTTCCGTGTGTGCCTGTGTGCATGCGCCTGTGTGTGTGCTGCGGGTTGGCCCCAGAGCCTTGCAGACCCAAGTGTGGGCTCCACATCTGACAGGTTTTAAAATGAAAGCTATATGAGAAACCCAAAGTATAAATAAATCAGTGAGCAAAATAAAGGGTAGACAATAGTAAACAAGGAGATAGACCTTTGGCAAATGGGATGAGGACCAAGAGAAGGTGGGAAGAAGGAAAGGGGAGGAGACAGAGATGTAAAAAGAATTAACAGATGCTACGTACACGGCCAACTCCACATGATGAGTGTAATTACTAAGGACCATAAACGTGTACTAATAAAAAATGAAAGTGAAGTTTCTGTACGTTTATGTTGTACATGTACATATATTTGTTTATATGTTACATAATATGTATACATAATATGTATACATAATATGTTATGTATGTATAATATTTTTCAATTTTCAGATGGTATTCCAAAGTTCATTTATTAAATCTCTTAGAAGGGTGCTTCTTCCAATTGACTTAAACATACATGAGTGTTAATGTAAATTAAATATTCCTGAAACTCTCTAAACAAAATAGAAAATGACCAAAATAATTGTAAATTCATGGGATCTGGAATAAACTTTGGTAAATAAAGGTAATTTTAAAATTTGTTAATAAAATAAAATACCTTCAGAATTATCAGCGTTAAACTTAATATAGATGGGCTTTTTTGGTCAGATTTGCTAGTTGGAACAAACTTACTTTGTTTCCTAGATATTTAAGACCATAAAAATATGAATCCTCACTGAGAGTAGAATGAACAGTAAAATCAATTGCTTGATGAATCCCAGTCACATAGGTTAAAAGATGGAGCAGGGAGGGAAGAACGATGTTTAATTTTTTAGTTTTACATTTGTGAATTCTTTTCATACTTGCTTGATTTATCGACAACAAGCGCTGGTATGCGGCTGTAAGCCCCATCAGCTGGAGCTGGCTGCACAACTCAACATAAATTTCTAGGAACGACCTTGTGCCTGATATGTGGGCCACTCAGAGCACCCATTGAAATGACTGATGCCATAACCAGAAATCTTCAAATGGCAAACCAGATTGAGAAGTTGAAAATGCCAAGCTGTGGACAGCTTTCCCCGAGACATTAGAAAAAAACTCTTCACCATAACCCGACTCTTACACCTGCTGATCTTTTTCTTGCTTATGTCTTTCTCTTCAGCTTAACAGGATTGCGTTGTACTTAGAATTTCACAATCAGCAGCTTCCGTGGGTAGCTTGCAGGATGGCTGGGTGTGCCAGGCCAAGCCCGAGTGTTTACCTGACCTAAGGAAAGCCCTCCCCACATCCAGTGGCGACTGCTAACTGCAAACAATGCAGCTGTTTGGTCAGATTCTGCCAGGGACCCCTTTTATAGACTCAGACTTCTAGAACCACTTGCGCTCTCACTCTCTCTCTCTCTCTCTCTCTCTCTCCTTTTTAACTTAACCCAGCCATGGGATACTATATAGTATTTTCATGAAAACCAGAGACTCAGCCAAAAATTGGAAACGCCTCAGGCAAGCTGAGTAGGATAATTGGAACATTGTCCCTGCTTTCACCCTTAAAGAAAATTTCCCTGCAGTATGTCAATTTTAACCAATCCCCTTTCAAATTATAATATTCAGTTTTCTTATTCCTCCTTTAAAAATGAACTGTTCAATTGTGAACGTTAGGACAATTATACTATTTTTTTCAGAATAAACAACTTCCCAATTACATTTTTAAATAAAATGGGTTTACTTGGTTGTAGTTTTGTTTTTTGCTAAAAGAGAACTGACAAATAGCCTAAAGGGAAACTTGATTGGAGGTATTATTAAATCCTGAACAGATTTTAAAGGCCACAGGGTGGCGCTACTAGATAAGAATTAAACTATGACAGTTTAGTTTTGAGAAAGACTGTTTTGTATGCTTCTTTTTTTGTTTGTTTTTGTATTCTTCGTTGAATGGATTCTTTATAAGAGGGTTGTAGTCAGGTCTTCTATCATTAAAATAAATCTAACAGGCCACCAACTCTCAACTAATAGTCATAATCTCCAGACCCATGAGGAAGGAGGAGCCCAGCCAGCCACCCGTGATGTTGATGAACTTCTGGGCTGCCGCGGACACACATACGCATGAAACTGGCTGGAATTACCACGGCGCATACCGTGAGAGCTGAGTGAACGAAGAGGTCTTCGCTCAGGTCCAAGAAGGACTGCAGAGCGGTGCACACAGAGGAGACATTCAGCCGGGACCGGAAGAGCGCAAAGGCTCTGGGAGCTAAACGGAAGCAGGACGTGACCGCTCACACCTGTAATCTCGGGGCTCTGGGAGGCCAACGTAGGAGGACCACAAGTTCGATTCCAGCCGGGAAAACATAGTAACTTGGTGACATTCCATATGGAAAATCAAACAAACAGTAGAGCTGGAGATGAACTCAGTGTGAAAGCTCTAGGTTCGATTCCTGGAACCACAGGAAAAAAAATTCTGGACTCACACTGAAAATATAGCCTCCAGAAAATGGGTAGAAATTCAGAGCCAGAACTGTGTAGATCCAGCAGGTAGATTGCCTGCTAAAACAAAAATATCAGCCTTCTCTGTAAGATTCAAACACAACGAAAAAACTCACAGCGTGATAGTCAAAATGTTTAAGATGTAATTTAATGGAATTTTAATTAATATTATATCTTAATGTAATTTAAAATTACATCTTTATAAACTAATAGGATGAGAGATGAAAATGTCAACTTAGATGGAAAATGCAATCAACAGATGCCTAGAATGAGATGACAGAGATGTTGGAATATCTTTATTATGGGATTGGGAGTCCTGGGGTCTTCTCACCAGGTCCTGGTGTCACAGAGAACCAGACAAGGTACACTGAAAACCTATGAGCTTGTGCATGGTATGAGGTTATTTGCAGGGTGACAGTGGTCCGGGGTTCCTTAATATCTAAAATATCTAGATTGACCTTCACCTCCTGCAAATAAGGCGCTGGTACATTTGTCCTATCAGAAAGGCACTTGGCCTCATGTCACATGTAAAGTGTCCTACTGAAAAATTCACTTGGCCTCTCAGCAGATGTAAACGAAGGCTCGGAAAAAGTGTATGTGAAGGATTGTGAGTAGCATCTTTGATTGGTCTTGCAGACAGTGTCAAATTTGAATGAAGAATTAAGAATACCACTTATCTGATTGGTTCACAATGCTCAGTCATAAGCCTGATGTCATTTTGGTTCCATGTTTCATGAACTGTCCTTTGTGGACACATCTCACTGAAGCTGTTAGCTGTGGCTTTCCTGACCTTTGACACATTCTGCCCAATTGGTCATTCAGTTCATCTCAGCCCTAATCTCCTACCTCAGTCTGACAGAGACTTAAAGCTGCTATTATGCTACTTCAAGCATGCTGAGAGTTGGTTGAGTATCCATATTATTTTTACTGATAACTCATCATAGATTATTTTAAAAATATATTTTTTCAGTTGTTAGTGTAAAAATAACAAAAGGAATATTTTTTTCTCTGTCAAATTTTTGTAAAGCACATATTTTTGACTTCTTGAAAAAAATGTAATGATCTCAATCTTTAGGGTCAAAATTAAATGATTTACTTGGTTTAAAGAAATTATGTGCTGAAAATTATTTAAAAATCATTTAGAATTTAAAAGTGTTCAATTTATAGGAGTTTCTGCATAAAATTGACATTGGAAGAAATTTTTAAAATTAAAGTTATATATTCAGATTTTGTAAACTAAAAGGTAGGCATTTTTTTTACAAAAATAAAATGCATGACAAAAATCACTATATAAATAGGTCAAAAGAGAAATGAAAATTTCTATGTAGCATAAAAATGAATTTTGACTATCAAAATGGAAAATGATAATATGACCTAATAAGAAAGCAAAAATTTTAAAAAGCAGGGAAGATAAAATGAAATTTACCCCAAATTCAGCAGTGTGGCTGGGTACAAAGTCAACACTCAGAAATCAATAGCAGAACAACACCTTTCACAATAGCATCCAAAAAAACGAAGTACCTAGGAGTCAATCTATCGAAGAAAGTGAAAGATTTATACATCGAAAACTACAGTACTTTGAAAAAGGAGATTGAAGAAGATATCAGAAAATGGAAATCTATCTCTTTTTTTTGGGTAGGAAGAGCCCATATAGTGAAAATGGCCATAGTCCCAAAACTGTTATACAGATTTAATGCAATCCTGATTAAAATACCACAGCATGCTTCACAGAATTAGAGAAAACAATCCTAAAATTCATTTGGAACCAAAAGAAACCTAGAATAGCAAGAGGAATTCTGAGCAACAAAAGCAAAGCAGGGGCCATCACAATCCCTGACCTGAAATTATGTTACAAAGCTACTATAATAAAAACAGCGTGGTACTGGGAAAAAAAAAACAGACCACAGGACCAATGGAACAGATTAGAAGATGCAGAAACAGGTCCAAGCACTCTCAGTCACCTTATCTTTGACAAAGAGACCAAACAGCCTCACTGGAAGAAAGACAGCCTCTTTAATAAATGGTGCTGGAAACACTGGCTCTCCACATACTGAAGATTAAAACTAGACCCATATCTTTCCCCATGCACTAAGCTAAAATCAAAGTGGATCAAAGATCTAAATATTAAAACAGGAATATTAAATCTGCTGAAGATAGAATAGGTAGACCTCTTGAAGACATAGATTGTAGGTGAAGACTTTATGAACAAATCCCCAGTTGCCCAGGAAATATCACAAAGAATCAACAACTGAGATCTAATCCTTTTAAAAAGCTTTTGCACAGCAAAAGAAACCACCAACAGAGTGAAGAGACAACCCACAGAGTGGGAAAAATTTTTTCCAGCTATTCCTCTGACAAAGGACTAACACCTCAAATATATAAAGAACTCAAAAAAACAGACACCCCAAATTTAAAGACCAAATCCAAAAGTGGGCAAGTGAAATGAATAGACACTTCTCAGATGAAGAAATAGAAACAGCAGATAGACATATGAAAAAATGTTCAACATCACTGGTCATCCAAGAGATGCAAATTAAAATGACACTGAGATTCAATCTCCCTCCAGAAAGAATGGCTATTATCACCAAATCAGCCAATAACAAATGCTGGAGGTGCTGTGGAGAAAAAGGAACCCTTCTCCACTGTCGGTGGGAGTGGCAGACTGGTGCAACCACTATGGAAATCAGTGTGGAGATTCCTCAGGAAATTAGGACTAGCGGTTGCATTTGACCCAGCTATTCCTCTTCTTGGTATCTTTCCAAAAGAATTAAAAGCATCATATTGCAGCAATATACGCATACCCATGTTTATAGCGGCAGAGTTTGTAATAGCTAAATCTTGGAAACAGCTCAAATGCCCATCAACAGCAGAATAAATAAAGAAAATGTGGTTTTTTTGTGTGATGGAGTACTACTCTGTCATAAAAAGTATAAGATTAAGATATTTCTAGGTAAATGGATGCATCTTGAGACCATACTCTTAAGTGAAATAAATCAGACACACATGTTTAAATAGTGCTTTGTTTCTCTGGTGTGAGAAACTGAAAGTGTAAATAAAGACTAAAATATATTATATTGGGAAAGGGAAGGAATTGTCCAGATGGGAAGCAGAACAAGGGAGGGGGAGGGGGAAAGGAACAGAGGGACAAGAGAAATAAGAAATAGAAGGAAAAAATGGAAACAAAGGTTTTGTAAATAAGGAGGGAGGAGGGGTGAAGGGAGGGGAATTGGAAAAAAAGAAGCAACAAGATATATCTTGTACAGGTACAAATGCCCTATGATGAATGTTATCACTATGTACATCTAAAATGAACCATTAAAATAAAACTTAAAAAAAAATGAAATTTATCAATAAACATATGAAAATTTACTCTACTCATAGTCAGGGAAATGTAAACTATGGACAGACAAGCAAGTGGCTGGCATTTTTTAGCCATCAGAATTGTCACTGTCAAATAGTTTGAAAAGAAATTCACTGATAAGAAAAACGCAAGTTTTAATATGCATATGAAAACACAGCCAACTATTTTAACAGGGAAATGAAAATGTTAAAAACTCAATAAAGTGCCATTAATTTTCTCATCAAATGATACCGAGTTAAATGAAAGGGAATATCTAGTTTTTAAAAAGTTATATATATTTAATTATAAATTTATAAGATTCTCATATATTCTGTCTATGGACTGTGAGTTGCTACAGTATTTTTGAGATTTGCCCTGGTAATATTAAAAACAGACATAAAGACACAGATCATTTTATCTAACAATTCTGCAGCCAAATTCATACCAAAGTACTTAAAGCTCAATAAAGAAAACCGCTTGAAAAAGGCTATCTATTAGAACAGTGTTTGTAGTGGCAAAAATATAGAGACGTTATTAAATATCTTCAGCATCTGCAGTCAATTAAGCCGGGTGGGTTCCTTTGTTGGTAGGTGCCCAGTGTGCAATGGCTGCAAACAGCAACCTCCTTGGTAGTGTATGCAGCCTGTTGCTTATATGGGCTGCCCTAAGGGACCTTGGAGACACTGCTTCCCAGCAGATGTTTGTGTGTCTGACCTTGTGCCACCCCCAATCTAGGCTCCAAACAGGCATGCGGGGCGCCTTCGGGAAGCCCCAGGGCACGGTGGCAAGGGTTCACATTGGACAGGTCATCATGTCCATCCGCACCGAGTTGCAGAACAAGGAACTTGTGATTGAGGCTCTGCGCAGGGCCAAGTTCAAGTTCCCTGGCCGCCAGAAGAGCCACATCTCGAAGAAGTGGGGCTTCACCAAGTTCAATGCAGATGAATTTGAAGACATGGTGGCTGAAAAGCGCCTCATCCCTGATGGTTGTGGGGTGAAATACATCCCGAATCATGGTCCCCTGGACAAGTGGCGGGCCTTACACTCCTAAAGGCTTACACTGCCCTCCCCACCTTGTGCCCTCCCTAGAAGTTCAATAAATCTTATCTCTGCCCCAAAAAAAAAAAAAAAAATCTTCAGCAAAGCTATGAAAGTATTTTTAAAATATTGATATTATAGTAAATTGTAACGTATATTTAGTGAGATGACTTACAATATATTCATACATATGTGTACATAGTTCATATGTACACTTACCTTCTATATGTATGCTGTTATATATACATATATGTCTATATGTACATTTTCATTAAATTTGAAAAGCAGATAATTAGTATTTTTATAGATTTCCTAAAGTTGAAGCATCTTTTATTTTTTCTTACAGAAATCAAAGTGAAAATAAACCCAGAACAAGAGAGAATCATGACCTGCTTTATATATACGTGAAAATGACACTCCGAGCAATCCTAGTGGGGAAATATTACTACTTCTCTCCACCCGTTCTTAATCGAAACAAATCAGTCATAGCTATGCGAGACAATGGAGACCAGGACAAATGAAAAGAAATGGCTTTTTACGAAGTGGCTAATACTGAGGCAAATCTTTCTTATTCCTCTCTTCGGAAATGGATTTTAAAAAACGTACGTCTTGTTGACAAACGTTCCTGAGTTCTTTCTACAGTAACTTTTGTTTGGACATGTTTTTCTCCCATGAAGCCGTTCAGTCATTTTGGTAACAGCTCACAGAAAGTAGGAGCTAGGAATACTAATCGTGCCACGCTGCTCTTTCTTTTTTTTTTTTTTTTTTTTGCTTTTATTTATTTATTTATTTATTTTTAACCAAGAACATGTATTGGTACATTGTCCATATATTGATCACATTTACATGTTCGTTTTGTACCTGTACATGGTGTCTCTTGATTCTCACCCCTCTACCCTCGCCTCCCTTCTGTTCCCTCCATCCCTATTTACAGCAGGTTTATTTACAATTCTCCATGATTTCCCTTTCCCCTTTCTTTCCGTTTTTTCCCTTCCTGCTTTTCCCCCCTTCCCTCTTTCCGGTACTCCTCTCCTTTGTATATTATCTTCCTTTTATATGATATCCATTACACTACTTTGTCCTTATTTACAGTTATGTTTCTCATATCAGAGAAACAATTCGATGTGTGCTCATGAGTGTCTGATTTATTTCACTTAGTAGTATATTCTCAAGGAACATCCATTTACATACAAATGACTCTAGTTTATCCTTCTTTATGGCAGTATAGTACTCCATTGTGTAGAAAAGCCACATCTTCTTTAGCCATTCATTAGTCGTTGGGCATTTGGGTTGTTTCCAAGACCTAGCTATTACAAACTGCATGGCTATAAACATGGTTGTGCATACATCTCTGTGGTATGACGATTTTAACTCTTCTGGAAAGATCCCCAGTAGGGGAATAGCTGGATCAAATGGAACCTCTAGTTCTAGTTGTTTGAGAAATCTCCATATTGATTTCCACAGTGGCTGGACCAGTCTGCATTCCCACCAACAGTGGAGGAGGGTTCCTTTCTCCCCACAGCCCCTCCAGCATTTGTTGATGGTTGATTTTTTCAAAGATGCAATTTTTTCTGGAGTGAGATGGTATCTTAATGTTGTTTTGATTTGCATCTCGCGAATGACTAGTGATGTTGAACACTTTTTCATGTATTTATTTGCCATTTTTATTTCTTCATTTGAGAAATGTTTATTCATTTCAGTTGCCCATTTTTGGATTGGGTCTTTAAATTTGGGAGGTTTAATTTTTTCGAGTTCTTTATATATTCTAGATATTAGACCTTTGTCTGATGGATAGCTAGTAAAAATTTTTTCCCATTCCGTGGTTTTTCATCGTGCTCTATTGGTGATTTCTTTTGCTGTGCAAAAGCTTTTTAATAGCATGTGGTCCCAAGCACTGATTCTTTGTATTGCTTCCCGTGCGGTCTGGGTTCTGTCCATAAATTTTTTCCCCAACCCCTATGTCTTCAAGGGTTCTTCCTATTCTATTCTCCAGTAAATTTAGTGTTTCTGTTTTAATGTTTAGATCTTTGACCCACCTCGATCTCAGTTTAGTGCATGGTGAGAGACATGGGTCTACTTTTAGTTTTCGGCATGTGGCAAGCCAATTTGTCCAGCACCATTTGTTAAAGAGGCTATCTTTCTTCCAGTGAGGATGTTTGACTCCTTTGTCGAAGATGAGGTATTTGAGTGCATTTGGAGTTGTTTCTGTATCTTCCAATCTATTCCATTGATCCTCAGGTCTGTCTTTTTGCCAGTACCATACAGTTTTTATCACTGAGCTTTATAGTATAGTTTTAGATTGGGGACTGTGATGCCCCCTGCCTTTCCCCTGTTGCTTAGGATTGTTTTTGCTATTCTGGGTCTCTTTTGGTTCCAGATGAAATTCATGATTGTCCTTTCTAATTCTTTGAAGTATGTTGGTGGTATCTTGATTGGAATTGCATTAAATCTGTATAATAGTTTAGGAAGTATAGCC
>PVJO010032157.1:0-13532 GCA_004026905.1 Hystrix cristata
GTGCAGTCTGGGTTCTGTTCATAAATTTTTTCCCTACCCCTATGCCTTTGAGGGTTCTTCCTATTCTATTCTCCAGTAATTTTAGTGTTTCTGTTTTAATGTTTAGATCTTTGATCCACTTTGATTTGAGTTTAGTACATGGTGAGAGACTTGGATCTAGTTCTAGTTTTCGACATGTGGTTAGCCAATTTTTCCAGCACCATTTGTTAAATAGGCTATCTTCCAGTGAGGATGTTTGGCTTCTTTGTCAAAGATGAGGTATTTGAGTGGGTTTGGGTTGTTTCTGTATCCTCCAATCTATTCCATTGATCCTCAGGTCTGTCTTTTTGCCAGTACCATGCTGTTTTTAATACTGTAGCTTTATAGTATAGTTTTAGGTCGGGGACTGTGATGGTTCTTGCTTCTTGATCCATTTTGCCAGTCTGCTTCTTTTGATTGGTGAATTCAGACCATTTACATTGATGGTTATAACTGATACATGTTGACTTAATTGTGTCATGTTATTTACCTGTTCTTGGTTCCCTATTTTTCCCTTGTATTTAATTACTCACCTTACCTGAGGCATTCATTCTGTTGTGATTCCTGGAGTTGTAGTCCCCATTTTCTCTTTCTAGAATGTCCTTCAGAATATTTTGTACTGCTGGTTTGGTGGTCATGAATCTTTTCAGATGTTCTTTGTCATGGATGTATCTTATTTCCCCATCAGTGTTGCAAGGTAGTTTTGCTGAGTACTTCAATCTGGGATGGAAGTTGTTTTCTTTTAGGGCTTGAAATACTCTACTTCAGGGTGTCCTTGATTTGAGGGTTTGTATTGAGAAGTCTGTTGTGATTCTGATGCACCTTTCTTTTTAGATGATTTGTTTCTTTTCTCTAACAGCTTTTAATATTCTGTTCTTGTGTTGCATTTCTGGAATCTTAATTATTACATGCCTTGGGGTAGATTTTGTTGATCATGGCTAATTAGAGTTCTGTATGCCTCACTTATCTGTATGTTAAGTTCTTTTTCCATGGTTGGGGAGTTTTCTGCCATTACTTCTGTGAATACGTTTTTTATGTCATTTGGAACTGTCTCCTGCTTTTTCATTGACTGATCAATCTTACGTTATTCTTCTTTGTGTCATATAGCAACTGTTGGATTAATTTTTTGTGGTCGTTTACCATTTTGAAGAACTCTTTCTTTTCATGATTGCTAGCTGTAATCTTTTATTCTATATCTGATGTTCTCTCATCACATTATTTCATTCTACTGCCTATATCCGTTTCAGTCTGTTTCACAGATTCCCTTTCTTTCCTATTTTGGGTGTTAATGGTTTCCATCATTTTCCTAAGCTCCTTTGTTTTATCTGTATCTGCTCTAGAGTGACTAATCATGACCTTCATTCTGGTCTCTATTTCTGTAGTTATGTGAAAGATTACATTTGTTTTCATTTTTTCTAGAGCCTCATTCATCTGCTTTGTTACTTCCACTGTCACTTCCAAGAGTCCAGGTGGGTGTCTTTGGATTGTTCCACCTCCCTGAACCCTGGCTTTGCCTTTGGGAAGCTGGAAGTCTGGGGTTGCATCTTGCTTACATCTCTTCTCATTTTCTTTCTTTTTTTTTTTAAGTCTACTTTCTGGGTTGATGCTTGTGAATTGCTTGTGTCATGTAGTTTTACTTCTAGTACTGAGAATCCTTTGGAAATGACTACTTCCTGAGAGATGTCTTCTAGGTGTAGCTGGTTTTTAGGTTTTGAGTCTGTTGCAAGATCCTGCCTCTTCAGTTTGTTGGTGTTGAGAAGTTACTGTCTATTTGGCTACCCCCTGGTTCTTTGACACTGGCCTGCAGTGTTATTTGTGACCCTCAGGTAGTCTCAGTCTTGGCATACAATGAAGAACAACTGATTAGAACAATTCTGTCTCCTTGGCTAAAGTAGCACAATCAGTAATAACAATAGCATCAAACACAGCCTAGAAAATGACAAAGTGTGGTAAATACTAATTTGCCACCTTTGACCATAAGAACTAGATTTGTGATTTTATAGCAATATCAAACCGGAAACTTGTATACAGTAAGTATGCCCTCAATCTGGTGATTTTACCCTTGGGGGAGAAAACTCAAAAGGAATTAGGAAGAAAAAGTAGAGAAACAGAAGGGGAAGAGGAGCTGAGAAGCAAGGTTGGACGACAGGGGAAGATTATGGAAACTGGGAAACCGGTAAAGAAGACAGGAGGGAAAGAGAGCAGGAAGAAATAAAAACAAGAACAGAACAAAAGAGTATCAATGAAAAACTAGAAACAAATTTCACATTCATATAAAAACAAGAAAAAAGAGGAAAAATAGAGGGGAAAAAAAGCAAAAACCAAAAAACCAGCAATAAGAACAACATAATAAAACAATGTCCACTTCCAGGTGTGTCTCTGCTGTCACTGGTGGAGTAGGCAGGCCCAGGTCTGTGTTGATTAATCCCAGCAGTAGATTTATGGTGGGGTAGTGGGTATTAATCCCAGCTGGGTTCAACAGCAAGCCTTCAGCACCAGTTCCACTAGCATTCTGGCTGGTCAGGCTGTGAGGTTGGAACCCGATTTGTTCAGCTAGAGACACACTGTTTGTGTCTTACCAGCTTGGATTCAGCTCCCTCTGGCTTGAACTTGGCTCCTTGACCTCCTGCCTAGTTGAATTTGAACTTGGCTCTGCCTTGCCATGGCACAGGGAGCCACCGGCAGCTTCTCTGAGTTCTGAGCTCAGTAGGCACCTCTCTGAGATGGGGAATGCCCAGTCGCCCTCTTCAGGGGGACCTCTGAACCCAAATAACTCAGCAGCCACTGCAGTCTGGTGTGTTCACTGCTCTGTTCCACTTGTGTGTCTTTCCGTGGAGGCCTCAGGGGTTGCCATCAGTCATCATGTGTCTGCAGGCTTGAGCAGCCTCTCCCACTCCGCGAGCCCAGGCTCTGGGGGAAAGCACCATCTGCCACCTACTTCTTCTGCACTGAGGTCTCTTTTAGCTCTCCCCGTGGGTTTTAATTCTCACTTCAGATCCTTGCTGGGTCCTGGGAACTCTCCTCCCTCCTTCTCTTCCACACATTTCTATATGAATTAATAGTTTCCTATACAATATATTTTAAATCATAATGTCTCTATTCCATGGTAGTACAAATTTGTTGTTCCTTTTAACTTTTGTTTGTTTGTTTTGTTTTTGTGGTGCTAGGGATCGAACTCAGGGCCTTGGGCTTGCTAGGCAAGCACTCTGACCACTAAGCTAAATCCTCAGCCCCTGTTCCTTTGAACTTTTACTTTTGGCACTTTTCCTTCATGAGTGCTTGGTGATTTTTAATCATGAACTCTACTTATTCTGTGTTTGTTTTGTATTTTAAATTGGTAGTGTTTTCTTCAGAGAGAATTTGTCTTTGTTAAGGATGGTAACCAGGAGGCACAACCAACTTGGTATATTTCAATATTTCTTGAAAGATGAGGTTCAGTATAGAAGATTTTAGGCTGGGACCCCATCTTGATGTTGGCCTACCTCTAAATATTTTGTCAGTACTGTTACTGGTGTCTGTCCCAAGTCAGCCCTTCCTTTCCTGCAGTGTGGTTGTATGACTTTTTTTGTTTCTTTTTGACTGAGGGTGGTACCTCTGTCTCAGCAAGGCTTAAAGCAATCTCATTTCTGGTGGCAGAACAACGTGTCTCAGGGGTCTAGGCTCAGGGTGATGCTAGATAATTGTGATATCTAATATTACAGAAGAAACACTCGGTTGAGTAAGCCTCAGTTCTGATTTTGATTTCATATATCTAAACTAGCTATATGGCTTTCTACACATTTTATTTGTCCTCTTGAACCTTAGTTTTTTGTTTATAAAATTGAATGTAACAGATGCTGTCTGACCTAGCAGTTTGAGAATGAACTGGAAAGCAAGACTATTTGCTTAAAAAATTAGTGATAATATATGAGATAAGGTAAAAAGCAGAAGTATTTTTCTTATGTGGCTTTTGTTTTTTCTTTTTTCTCATCTATAATAATAGATACTCAGTTGGATTTTATAGATGTATTTACTTTGCATTCAATATGTAGTTAGTCAACTCACATACCTAAATCCATGCATATAAATATTCTGTAATATTCAGTCCTGAAAATGGGTATGTGGGAAATAAGAGGAATGTTATATATTGAGCTGAATCATATATATGCTAAGAATTTGTCTTATAGTATAATTTGAGATGGTTGGACTCTTCCTTTGGTTTTCCTCATGCAGGTAGTAGAGAGTGGAAAATTGTGTGCCATTGGATTGCTCATGCACTTGAGAACTTTTAGAAACTATTAAGGGAAGATTGTGGAGCGGATCTTTAATTACAAGACTATAAATGCATCTTTAGCATATTAATATAAAATTATATCTCATTGTATCACAATTAAATGTTTGCATTTATTTGATCCCTTAGATAAGATTATGAAGTATTACAAGGTATATTAGTTATTATAAAATACTGTGCAGTGTCTTTCATTTGAGCCTTGGAACAAGTTGGTGAAATAGGCAGGGAAAGCATTTTAACTATCAGCTTACTGATGAAAACTCAAGTCCAGAGGAGGTGAGCTATGTGTTCAAGTTCCTGAGCTGCGTGCACAGCAGGGCCAGCACTAAAGTCCAGGTCTTCATGTTCCTTGTGTAGTACCTTTCTGCTCTACTCACCTAATCACAGAAGGTATGCAATGGCAAAGTAGTTCTTCAGCTTTGTTACTCCTCCATCACGGTTTAGGTACATTTCAACCATTATCTACCATTACACTTGTCCTGGATGTTTTGTAGTTTTGTAGATCCTCGTTGAATAGCTAGTAGTTTGGGGAATGAATGGTACCTAAGATTCTCATAAACAATTTTGCTTACCACTCTTTGCCTAGGCAGCTGTAACTTACTGTTCTTCTGAATATATGTTACCTGTTATGGAAAGGTAAATTTGGTGCTTACAGTTTTAGAAGCTTGAGAGTACTTTGGGTATGTCTCCGTTGTGATGAAAAAACTTCTGAAAACCTTGAATATTAGACTACTTATGTGTATATAATTTTGTCTTATTTAAAAAAACTCAATTACCAATACAAGTAAGAAATTTTCAGGAAGTAAAATGATTGAGGAAACATGTATATATTCTTGTTTTTAATTTTTTTGTATATTTCAGATCTCATTGAAGCCCTAAAGCCAGACTATGTGGCACCCCTGGTCCTTTGGCTTTGTCATGAGAGTTGTGTGGAAAATGGTGGCTTGTTTGAGGTATTGTGAAGTTTCTTTGTTTTCTCCTAAACAGTATTTGTGTAATTAAATAGTTTTAAAATTGGTATTTTCCAAATGCTTACATTCGTAAAAATCTGTACCAGTTGAAATCACTTATATGTATTTTAATATTATGTATGTGTTCTTATTAAGGAACAAATGTAGACTAGTGACCTTTTCGAGAAAGTTAACAGCAGTTTTATAAACTGTTTTCTCCTTATTTTTCCATTTCTAATAATCTTACCAAATAAAAATGGCTCATTTAATGTGTTGAGGCAAACATAGGAAGGCTCATTGACTTAAGAAACTGAATGATGAAGTGGAAAGATAGAGCTTGAGATTTAGAGTCAGCAAGGTCACATTTTGAATTCTTCTTGTAATTTTGGCTTGTTGGGTGACTGTATAAATTAATGTTCTTTAGTGTTGATTTTCTCGGGCTTTGTTGTGACAACTACAAATCATATAGTGCCAAGTACATAGCACTCTTTCTGCAGTGTTAATTATCAGTGTAGCAGGAATTTACCCTGGGTTTGTTAGACCAGTAAAAACAACTTCTTATTTTAACTTCAGTAGTAAACTTTTCTATTTTTTCGTATTACATATCTTTAAACACTTGTTGTGAAAATAAAAACTGCATATAATCCCACCATCCAGGAAGAACCACTGTGCACTCTATGGTAAAAGTCCTTTTAAGTCTTTTTTTTTTGGGTGCTGGGGATCGAACTTGGGCCCTTGAGCTTGCTAGGCAAGTGCTTTACCCAACCCCCTTGTAGGTCTTTTTAAGCCAACATACATACATATGTACGTACATACTTACATATATATATATATATATATATATATATCTCTCTCTCTCTCTCTCTCTCTCTTAGTTTACCAAGAATATGTATTGTTGCATTGTTGATATACATAATGATCACATTCATCATAGTTAATTGGTACCTGTACATGATATATCTTACTTCCCCCCTTCATCTCCCCCTCCTCTCCTGATTTACAATAGCTTTTTTACATTTTTCCATTTTTTCCTCTTTTTATTTTCTTTTCTTTTTTCCTTCCTTCCTTCCCCCTTCCCCAGTTCTCTTACCATTTAAGTAGTCTTTCTTTTTCACAATATCTATTATACCTTTTTGTCCTTATTTATATCTATGGTTTCTCATATCAGAGAAACAATTCAGTATGTAGTTGTGTGTCTAATTTATTTCACTTAAGAGTATGTTCTCAAGGTGCATCCATTTACCTATGAATATTTCAAGTTTATCCTTTTTTATGGCAGAGTAGTACTCCATTGTATAAAAAACCCATGTCATTGTTAGCCATTCCTTAGTTTCTGGGCATTTGGGTTGTTTCCAAGACTTAGCTGTTACAAATTGTGTTGCTGTAAACATGTGTGTGCATATAATGCTGTGGTGCAGTGTTTTTAATTCTTCTGGGAAGATACCAAGATGATCAATAGGTGGGTCAAATGGAACCTCTAGATGTAGTTTTTTCGGGAATCTCCACACTGATTTCCACAATGGTTGGACCAGCCTACACTCCCACCAACAGTGGAGGAGCATTCTTTTTTCCCCTGCAGCCCTGCCAGCATTTGTTATTGGTTGATTTCTTGATAGCAGCTGCAGTTCTCTTTTTTGGTTGGCTTCTTTTCTGGTTTTAGTATAAGGGTGATGCATGCTTCCATGAATAATTTTGGGAGTATTGTTTCCCTTTCAATTTCATTAAAGAGTTTGAGGAGTAGTGGTATTAGATCTTCTCTAAATTTCTTACAGAATTCTGCTATGACTCCATCAGGACCTGGGCTTTTATTTGTTCATAAGTTTTTAATTACCTCTTCAATTTCGATGGCCAATATTGGGTTATTTATTCCTGATTCAGCTTTGGTTATTCATATGTGTCTAAGAATCTTTTTATTCCTTGTTGATTCAGCTTGGCTAATTCATATGTATCTAAGAATCTGTCCATTTCTTCAGTGTTTTCCATGTTTAAGTACAAGTTCCCAAAATAGGTACTGATGATCTTTTGGATTTTTGCAGGGACAGTTGCGACTTTACCCTTTACATTTTTAATTGCATGGATTTGGGTCTGTCTTTCCTTTTTTGGTTAAAATTGGCTAGGGGTATGTCAATTTTATTTAATCTTTCAAAGAACCAACTGTTTGATTTATTGATTCTTTGTATTGTTTTTTAAGCCTCAGTCGCATTAATTTCAGCTTTGATCTTTATAATTTCATATCTTGTATGAGCTTTGGGTTTGATTTGTTCTTTTTCTAGAAGTTTGAGGTTCAGCATTAGGTTGTTTACTTGAGCTTGCTTGGTTTTCCTGGTGTGGGAATTCAATGCTATGTATTCCCCTTGTAGTACTGCTTTCATTGTGTCCCATAGGTTCTGGTATGTTGTATTGGCATTATCATTTAATTGTATATACTGCCTAATTTCTTCTTTAATTTTGTCTGTGACCCAGCTGTTGTTGAGGAGCATGTTATTTAATTTCTATGTGTTTATGTAGTTTTTTTTGGTGTCAATTGCCATTGATTTCTAGTTTCATTGCACTGTGGTCTGATAATATGGATGGGATAATTTCACTTCCTTTGCATTTACTTAATGCATAGTACTTTATGAGCTACTTTGTGGTCTGTTTTGGAGAATGTCCCATGTGCAGGTGAGAAGAATGTGTATTCTGCTGTTGTGGGGTGGAACAATATAGGCATCTACTAAGCCCATTTTTTTCACAGATTGGGTTCATTTCTGATATTTCTTTGTTGATTTTTTTGTCTAATTGATCTGTTTGTTTGTGACAGTGGGGTGTTGAGGTCTCCCGTTATAATTGTGTTAGTGTTTATTTGATTTTTCTTGTCCATTAATATCTGTTTTATATAGTTAGGTGGCCCAGTATTTGGTGCATAAATATTAATGATTGCTATTTCTTCCTTTGGAGTTTTCCTTTAACAGGAATGTAGTGACCTTCTTTGTCTCTCTTGATCAGTCTTGGCCCGAAGTTCACTTTGTCTGCAATTAGGATAGCTACCCCTGCCTTTTTTCTGGGTTTCTGTTGCATGAAGTACTATTTTCCATCCTTTGATTTTTCAGTCCATGAATTTCTTTTTGTGTTAAATATTTTTCTTGTATGCAGCATATTGATGTATCCTGTTTCTTGATCCATTCTGTTAGTCTGTTCCTTTTGATTGGTGAATTGAGACCATTTACATTGATGGTTATTACTGTTCTTTATTGACTTATCTTTGTCATAGTCTTTTTCTGTTTTTGATTCCATTTTTCCCCTCTGTTCATTTACTTGCCTTGCTTGGTGCATTATTTTTATTAGTGTCCTTGGAATCATAGTGTCCTTTTTCCCTTTCTAGGATATCCTTCAAAATATTCTGTAGAAATGGTTTGGTGGTCATGAATTTCTTCAGTTGTTCTTTGTCGTGGAAGTATCTTGTTTCATTATTGAATCTGAAAGATAGTTTGGCTGGGTACATCAATGTGGGTTGGAGATTATTTTCTTTTAGAGCTTGAAATACTTTGCTCCAAGCTTTCCTTGACTTAAGGGTTTGTGTTGGAAAATCTTCTGTGAGTGCGATGAGTTTTCCTTTACAGGTGATTTGATTTTCTCTAACAGTTTTTAGTATTCTGTTCTTGTGTTGAATTTCTGGAACCTTGATTATTATATGTCTTGGTGTAGATTTATTTTGATCATGGCTAGTTGAGGTTCTGTATGACTCATTTATCTGTACATCAAATTCCTTTCTCATGCTTGGGAAGTTTTCTGTCATTACTTTGTGAATAATTTTTTTTACATTGTTTGCACTGTCTCCTGCTTTTTCATTCACTCCAATCACTCTTGTATTGTTCTTTGCATCATCTTACGTCTGTTGGGTTGATTTTTCATAGTCTGTAACTATTTTTCAGAAGTCCTTTCATGGTCATTAACTGCAGTCCTGTCTCCTACATCCAAGATTCTATTGTTTTCATTCAGTCTACTGCATATACTTTCAAGAGAATTTTTGATCTCTTGAATATCTGTTTGAATCTGTTTCATGGGTTCCATTTCTTTCCTGATTTGAGTGTTCAAGTTTTCCTAAGCACCTCTATTTTTTTTTTTTTTTTAATCTGTGCAGGTCTTTTTATTATGGTTGTCATCTCTTTTTTAACTTGAGCAGTTATTTCCAATCTGATGTTCTCTATAGCCTCATTCATCTGTTTTTTAACTTCTGCTGCTATCATTTCTGAAAGGTTGGTTGGATGTCTTCAGATTTCCTCTATTTCACTGTCCCCTGTGTTTGGGTGGGCTGGGGGTGTGGTATTGTATTTTTATTTCTGTGTCTCTGTATAGTATACACACATATACACACACATCTGTATATATATATGTCCTTTTTAACTTGTTCTGTGTCTTGATGTTTATAGTTTGTTTATGGTTGGTAACTTTAAGACAAGTATCAAGGCTTTCCTAGGAAATGTGTATTCCTCAGTTATGTCTTCTAGTTAAGGGTGGTTTTTGGCTTTTGTGTGTGTCTTGGGATCCTGCTGAGGATGAGAAGTTATTGTCTATTTCGCCCAGCCCTTAGGTTTTTGATACTGGACTATGTTAAAGTTTATGAACACAGATAATCATAGTGTCGCCATTCAAGAAAGTACAAGTGATTATAACAGGCATAACACCCTGGTTATAGTATTACATTAGCAATAACAATAGTCTGAAGCATATTCATGAAATTCACAGACTGTGGTAACTATTAATTCTTTACTTTTAGTGATAGGAGCAAGGTCTACAGTTATATTACAAATCCAATATAAACCAGGCTGTATATGGTGTGAGTTTCCCTTTAGTGGAGTGGTTTTTACCCTTTGCATGTGGGGGATTAAGAGCGTAGGGCTAGGTAGAGAGGTAAGTGAAGAGAAATTTGGTGGATGCAAAGCTGGAGGAGAGAAGAAGGTCACCCAAGCTTCAGAAAACTAGAGTAGACAGGATAGGAGGAATGAGGGTTGAAAATATTGGAGCAAACCGTAGAAAATCTAGATAATATTCACTTACGTGGAAAAAAGAAAAAGAGAAGCAAAGAGAGGAAGAAAAAATCAAAACAGGGAATGAGAAAGGAGGGAGAGAGAGGAAGGAAAATATAGAAAAGGAGATATAAACAAAAAAGATGATGATAACAGTAAAAACCTAAACAACACCACCACAAAAGAACAGGTAGAAAATGGAGATAAAAGAAACAGGTAACCAAATGAAAAAGAAGAATGAAAAATATATACATATAGTAAAATTCCTCTGATGTTCACAGTTCTGTGTTAGTGTTCAAGCTGAAGCCCAAATCTCTGTTTACTAATGCCACCGAGTCTGGCATAGTTAGTGTTGGGTATTGTGCTGATCTTGGCCTGTAGGTCTTGAGTCTGGGGCAGTTTTTTCAGCCAGTAGCTCTCTGAGAGTCCTTTGGCAACCTGCCCATGTCTCCTTCCCTTTATGTCTCTGCAGCTTTTTCTCTATTGTGCAGGTACGGTTGATACTTCCATGCTGATGGCACTCCTCTCTCCTCCCAGCCACTAGAAGCAGGGCAGGGCTGTTGCAGACATCAGGCTGGGTTGCTGCAAGTTGTGGTGGACGATATAGGGCAGGACTGATGCAAGGGTGGGTGCGGCCAAGAAAAATTTCCCTCTGGCAAATAGCAGTTTTGTGCTCCTTTCCTTTTTCCCAGTTGGCTGTTGAAGGCAGAGTAGGGTGGAATGGCATCATTCTCTTTCACCACTGTCTGCTGATGCTGTTGACCATTGCTTTGCCATTGCTAGAGATTCTAGCTAGTAGCTATGGCTTGGGGATAAAAGAAAAAAGAAAAAAAAAGGGGAAAAGAGAAGAGAGAAATCCTAGTGACTGCTTAGGGGCAGGGAGCAGCTTCCTGTTTGTTTGCCTTCCATGTGCCTTTGAAATTTGCTGCCAGGCTGCAATGTCCTTTGTTTGGAGTAAGGGAAAAAGAAAAAAATAGAGAGAGTAGAAGGGTCTTCTGTTTTAAATCTTTCCTATGTGCTGGAGTTGGTCTTGGTATTGCAGTTCTTTTAATTCTTATGATTTTCTTGACATGTCAGCTCCAGCACCAGCTGGGCTCCTCTGCCCTGGGCTGCTCTGCGTGCAGCTGGGTTCCTGTTGGCAGGCTCATGGGCTGCTTCACCATTCCCAATAGTCCTATGTCTAGGTTTTGCCTGATCCACAGGTTTCTTATCTCACATTGGTTTTGGAAAGAGGTTATATGTCTCTTAGGGGACTTGGGGTTACCTGGATTTTAGACAGTTTTCATGGAACAACTCCAATGCAGCTCCTCCTCTTCCGCCATGTTGGAGCCTCTGACCTCCTTTTCTAGCCTAAAGTGTTGTATGTTAGAGTATCTTTCCTCCTTTTTTAAATACTCTATGGCAGTGATGGCAAACCGATGGCATGTTTGCTGCAGTGGACTGTATGCAGTGACTGTACTTTCAGTGATAACTGAAAGCTCTAAAAGGTTTGCTATCTTTGCTCTATCGCAATAATGAATACTGTGGGATTCAAAATCTTTCTGTGAAGCAGAAGGACCTGACTCAGTTTGAAGTGAAAAACATATCATTTAGCCTATTACATTTTATTAAAAAGCTGATGAGTAAATTAAAGAATAAAACCAGTCTGTATAAATCTATGCAGAGATATGTGCTTCTACATTTCTAATCATACCCACTGAATTTGAGTTGTGGAAATTAAGAGGTAGAAAAACTTGTATAATTCTAATTTTACAGAATAAGAAAATTTAATAGTATCAGTCCATCTTGCGTTTAAAATTTGGCCTGTCTTTTCCCTTATTAAAGAATTAAAATTTATTTATCTTTTGTAATTATATTTGTTTTTATCTGTGAACAAAAATATGTTCTACTTGTGAAAATTTCAAATATATGAGAACACAGGAGAGAATAAAAATGACCCATATTATTACCATCTAGAGAGAACTGCTATTAATATTTTTATGTTTCCTTTCAGTGTTCTGTTAGATGTGCATTTTATACCAATAATTTTTTAGATGTGCATTTCACACATACCCCAGTCATATAAATTAGGATCATACTGCATATAAAGTTTTACGTTGCTGTTTTTTACTATACTGTGAACATTTTCAGTGAGGAACATTGGCATACACGTATAGTAAGAGATGTGTGGAATATCCTGACGTAAAGTGCCACTTTGCAAAGTTCCAGTAGATACCTAAAGTGGCAGAGCCAGATTCTTTGATTCAGCTGAACAGTTGTTTTTATCACCTGAGAAAATCTGTAGCTTCTTAACTTCACTTGTAGAATTGATAAAAGGTAAGGAAAAGTTTGCCTGTTATCAAAAGTGCTGCTGATTTATCTCAACTACATCATGGGAGATTGGATGAATTAGAAAAGGCGTAGGCACAGTAGTATAAAGGCAAAAGGTGATGAAAAGTCACACACTTGTGCTTAGAGCCACAATGTCTACCATCTGCTGATACATTTCTCCTATCATATATGTGTGGAATTCCAATGATAAATTCTGACATACTGTAAGTGTATTTGAAGACAGGATGAAGAGATTTTCTTTACATCACATGTTTTTATCCTTAGGACTTTCCTGAGTTACCTCTTAAAAAACTGTGGAAATGAAAAATTTATCTTTCTATGTGGCTGTTAGTATTTGGTCATTTTCCTTATGTCTATATAAGGATGTTGTACTAAAATAGGTATGTGTAGTTCATTAAGTCAAATACTTGATTTGATTTTAGTTTTTAAAAATTCACTAATTCTTTCTACAGGGACATTTATTTTGAACCTGTAATTGTGTATTGTTTATATTATTTAAACTTGATGATAATCCATGAAGTATGTGTTTTTATCCTTATTTTACATATGAGAAAGCTTGGATTCAGGGAAGTTCAATGATTTGTCCAGGGTGTGAAGAAGAATCGGGTTCAGTCTCAGGCTTCAGAGTCATTCTTTTTTACCACATGCATTTCTAGTACATTGTGCTGCTTTAGGTTTCTGTTCTCGTAACATGAATGCTGCAAGGTCATGGAGGCAAAGGGCATTTGTAGAGCCATGTGTTACTTTTATTCCTTACTATCTAGCATTGGTAATACTCCTAGTACAGTAGTTGCCTTTTTAAGCAATTTTGTTAGTGATTTTGTATTAGATGATACAGTGTTTTATTCCTCTTTTTTCTAGGTTGGAGCAGGATGGATTGGAAAATGTAAGTCTCTTACTAGTTTTTAGTTGTTACATTTATTTCCACATCTTTAAACTTGTATAGCCATTAGAACT
>PVJO010032158.1:0-13520 GCA_004026905.1 Hystrix cristata
TTCAGCCCTCTTTTCTCCAGGTTCCACATGGCAGGATCCAGAGGCAACCAGGAAGGCAAGATTTTGGATGGCAATAGGTGGGTGTTGCTGGATTTGGCTTGCTAGTGTCTTATTCAGTATTTTTGTGTCTACATTCCTAACACTGTAGTTACTAGTTTATAGATTTCTTTTCATAGGTTTCTTTCTGGTTCTGGTATCAAGATGATACTGTCCGCGTGACACTACTTTACGAGACTTTGTGAAGAATTGGTGTTAATTCTGCTCTACCTCCTTGGAAGAATTCAACAAGGATATCATCTCTGCCTGAGCTTTCCTTTGTGGGCATTTTTTTCATTACTAATTCAACTTCTATATTTGTTACAGGTTTATCTAGATTATCTTTTGCCTGGAGTCAGTGTTGGTAATCTGTATCTTTCTGGGAATTTGTTCATTTTATCTAAATCATCTAATGTATTAGTATACCATTGTTCATAGTATTTCCTTGCAATCCTCTTTAATTCTCTAAGGTGAGTAGTAATGTTTCTTATTTCAAATTTTAATAAATTTAGACTTTTTAATTTTTCTTTGACAATCTAACTAAAGTTTGTAATTTTTAAGATTTCCATAGAACTCCCTTAAAATCCTCCATTGGTTTTCTTTTCTCTATTTTATTAAGTTCTGTTCTAATATTATCGTATCCTTCCTTTTGCTTAAGTTTAATTTTCTCTTCTCTCTCTAGTGTCTTATGTTGGGAAGTTAGGGTTTCGATTTGAGATATTCTTTTTTTTTTTTTGTCCTAGGAATCAAACTCAGGGCCTTGTGCTTGCGAGGCAAGCACTCTAATCACTGAGCTAAATCCCCAGTCCGAGACATTCTTTTTTTAACACGGGAATTTACAACTATAAATTTCCTTTAAGTTCTGGTTTAGTTGTATCTAGAAAATTTTGGTATATTGTACCTTTATTTTAATTCAGCTCAGAGTAATTTCTAATTTTCCTTTGTGAATTCTTCCTTGACCCATTCATTGTTTGGAACTATATATATATATGAAGTTTGTGAATCAACACAGCTTATCTATTACAGTTCATGAGCTTAATTTGTTTTACAATTTTGGGAAAGATGGCCCCATTTGTGTTTGTCAGCGAATGTGGAATTCGTGAATGGAAGGAAAATTTTGTCCAATGCTTTTGTTTAAGAATCAAATTGTTTGTGAACAGAAGCATTTGTGAACTGAGGTTTTACTATATATATGTATTATTATATATATATATACATAAAATAATGCATACATATATCTGAAACTTTCAAATGTTTTCTATTTTCTGTTTTCACTGTATTGTTTCAAGAAAGATATTTTGTATACTTTAATCTTTTCAAAATGATTGAGACTTATTTGATGGTATAGCATGCAAACTGAAAAATGTCTGGAGTGTATACCTTGCTGTTATGGGGTAAGCGTTTTGTTGGTATGTATTAGGTATAGATGATTTATAGTTTTATGTGGGTTTGATTGCTTTGTTGATCTTTTGCCTACATGTTCTGTTGATTATTGACAGTGGAATGCTGAAGTCTACCACTATTAGTGTTGAATTTACCCTTTCAATACTGTCACTTTTTGCTTCAGATATTCTGATGCTCTGTTGTTCGCTGTGTATACATTCCTCAAGGGACCACAGCATACATTTGGTTCTTTATTGAAAATAACCACCTAAACCTCAGTTTCTTGTTTAAGCCTCACTTGTAATATAACAAACTCAATGGAAATTCACAAGGTAGAACGTTTCCCTCTTAGGCTCACCCAGCTGGGATTGATACTAGGAACCTTGGCTTTTGGAAGAGGCCAACTCTTTTGAGACTCCAGCGCAGTGTGTCAGAGACAACCAGTGTAAATTCTTGACAACGTGATAGAAGCAACACCCTCAGCCATGGGCAAATCCAGCAAGTCCAGCTTTCTGATTAGCTTACCAGATTAAGCAGATTAAAAAAATTCCACTTCAGTGTGAACTTTTCTACTGTTGTGTACATATAAAAGAAGAATATGCCATGGATGTATTTAAATGAAAAAAAAAACTATTTATTGTTAGACTTCAATAAGTTGTAAGTTTGTAAATTATATAACATTTTAATTGTATTTCCTTGATATTCTGGCTCTTGTAGTTCTTTGTGATACAGAATTTCCTTCAAAATTCCTTGCAGTTACAATCTATGTTCCATTTACATTGTAAAATAGTTTCAATAGTATCATGTATAACCTATTTCATTCTTTTGCCTATTCAACGTTTCTTTTAGAAAAATGAGTCAGTACTCAGAGCATCTAATTTCATAAAACTGACCACTTCGAGAAAACTTTTAATTTAGATATGTTAAAATATATTCTCTTTCATGGCATAACTTGCTTTTCATTTTTCATCATTACATTACGCCTCTATCTCTTAATTGATGACTTCTAAGATATTTTTCACTGACCAAAAGAGCATTATTGTTAAATTTAATTCTCTTCCTGAACAGTACACTTCAGAAGTTCATTTGTCCTCATGCTGAAGGACTGTTTACTTACTAACATGCATGTAAAAGACTTGAGTTCTTTGGGAGATGAAATCCAATTCGAAGATAGTCATGATAAATGCTATAATAATTGTCCTCTTCAAATCAGAATTTCTTCTCCTGTTCATAAGTAATGCTTGCCTAGTCTGACTCTTAAAGAGATACAGTTTTTGACCATTCTTTCTTTAATCCATTCAACAAGCTCTTTAAAGCAACGGAATACTTCAGTAGCACTGTTTACTGTTTTTTAAATTTGCATAATTCTTTTGCTAAAGAGAATCTGAAACCTGTAAAAAAGAAGTAAGCTGCCTTTGGTGAATGATTTTAAAAGTCAGTAAGAACATTTGCAGTCACCAGAACTAAAGTATGATTTCAGTGTCTCAAAATAAACAGGATTCTCTCACTGCACTTGGTGGAGAAAGCCAACAGGTTTTTCAGTGTGAGAAAGCTAAAGAATATTGAATGGGTACAAAACCACAAAAATCCTTCAATTGTTCACTTCGAACAGTGGTGAGATAGTAGGGGAACAATTTTGTGACTATTAATTCAATGTTACTACTGAGGGTGCAGGTGTGGTCTGTGCAGCGTTAATTGGGCAACGTTTCTGATGGAATCCTTCGTGCTTTGGCTCAGTCCTGAGTAAATGTTTTCACCTTTACACCAACATTTTTATTTGTACTGTCTCTTCTAGAAGCAGTTTAGTCGTTTCCTTAACTCCTCACTAATGCGAGTATTTTGCACACACACACAAAAACCCCAACAAAACAAAACGAAAAACCCTTGCTTTGTTTCTGAAGTCTTATTTGGAAGGGACTTTAGTTACAGTAGCCATATCCACCAGCCTTTTTCATGAGAAAAATAGAGCCCAAGTAATAGGAATATTTTTTCATTGTGATTACTTGCAATCATGCAATCATTAAAAATGAGGTGAGACGTAGATCTTCAGTAATCTCTGTAATAGTAAATGGAGCTATTACTTTTTTGTGTTATTGCAGTAGATTTCATCCTGGCACTTGAAAATTTGCTTGCAATTTTGGAACCTGAAAATACAGCAGCGGAATGTTCAGTCACTTGAGCTGAATGACAGAAGATGACGCGCAGCTCAGTGAGCCGTTACAACTTCTGCCGTGATTATTTTGTCTTCTTTATTTGAATTTATTTTAATCAAAAAATTTGTTATTTTATCACTTCCTTTGGAAGTAGTTGTGAAAATCATACCTCTTGTGCTTTGCTGTAAGTATTTGCTGGCTTACATCTGACTTCCAATTTTCAGTACAGAGTTACAATTGCATATTGTTCAAAGAGCTATAGACTTTCATGTTTTGATACTGAATAACAATCGCATGCTATGTAAAGAGCTATAGAGGCTATTTCCTTCATTTAATAAATGTTCGTTTTCAGAAAATTCACCATAAATCTTATACATATGTTTTGTCATTTGAATGTTCAAATATCCAGAATAATAATTGCATACTGTCCAAAGAGTTATAGACTTTCAATTTGTGATACTGAATAACAATTCCATACTATGTAAAGAGCTATAAAAGATATTTTCTATATTTAATAAAGGCTCATCGTTTAGAAAATTCATCACAAATCATATATGTATGTTTTGATATTTGAGGGTTTAAATATCCACAAATAAAGAATAGATATTAGCAACTGTCCAACATTTGAAATACTTGCTAATCTTACTTCTCCTTTACTGTGTCTGCCATTCATAAATCCAAACTTACATGTAAGTTTAGGGATGGAAACAGGGATGGAATTGATGAAAATGTTGAAAACCTGTGAACAAACTGTAAATTAGGCATCTAAAGCAAAGCAAGATGAACTTCCCAATTGTCCTGAGAGAGCTGCACTTGCCAGGAATAGGCTTCCTAAAAAACTCAGAGCTGATGTTGTGTAAAGGACAGTATTGGGAAGCTGAGGGTTCAGGGGTTGGCAGATTCTAAAAGTGGGCATGTCTGGGGATTGATCGATTTCCACCTGTGTGAGCCTAGGTGCTGGATTCACACTAAGGAAGGAGTCAGGGGCATGGGCCTGCTGTGAGACAGTGATGCCTCTTGACTAGAAGGGCGGGCTGTCTCTGGTTAACTTCCAGAAGGTTATTAGTGGAGAGAGGTTGTAGCTAACCATCTGATTACAAAGCTTGTGCCCTGATTTGAAGTTAATTCTAACAATGGTTACTCATTTGTGCTTGGCACCTGGGCCAAACACAGTCTTTTCCTTTCTTGAAAATGAAAAAAATAAGTTTATTTAATGCTCAGCTTCCCTCTTTATGGTCACCACCCCTCTCTTTGGTCCGAAGTTAAAGGATGTCCAGGTCTTTACTGGTAGAGGTGTGTTTTCAGTGTGATTTAAAGGTCAACTTCTGTGGCCGAAAAGTATCCAAATATTGAATTCTTGCAATCAGTTGAAAAGAAAATCTGATCATAGAGTATTTGGAGCATCCTGACAAAATGAATATAGGTTGCAGGCAAAATCATATACAGCATACATCCTGTATGTACAAAATGCTTATCAACCTTATCTGTGAGGCCAGAGTGCAGAACCGGGCTCTTCTGAGGGCTTTCCAATACCAGCATGACCTCCGAGTCAGGGCACAGTGACCTTGCCTGCTCGCTACAGGTGGGGCAGGCTGACCTGTCTGCTGGGCCTGAGCAAAGTGCCCTGCGTGGGAGGCACCTATCTCTCCCCTGTGGGCTCCCAGTGGGCAATTGCATCCCTAATTACAAGGCACTATCTCTCCTTTGTCCTCTGCACATATGAACTGAAGCATTCTACTGCGCTACTGTCTACTGTCTACTGTGCTACTGATGCATTCTACTGTCAATGGAGATTTTAATCCTGTTTTTTAAAAATTTTTGTATACTTCCTTATTACATTTGATTTCCTTCTTTCTGCTTATCTCTCAGTCAGTTCTCTTTCCTAGAATCTGTTTTTTTTTTCCTGCAAATCTCTCATTTATTGTTGAATCTATTGTTATTTTAATTTATATTTTTACTGTCAACACAGACTAGATGTGGTGGACTTATCATTGTGATCGATTTGAGCAGGAACGCCCAGCTGAACCGAGTTGACATGGTTCTGGGCATAGAGGATCCACCTGAGGATTGTTGCCGACACAGCATAAAGGAGAACGGGAGCAGAAGACAGCAACCAGCTGTTTCCCAGGAGGAGCTCTGTTGTGGTGGGTCCTCCAGAAGGGAACTCGGCTGTTCTCATCGAGGAAGGAGCTCGGGGCCTTGCTGTGGTCGAGGATGGCTGTTGTTGCTTCGGAGGAGCTCTGGTTGTCATCTCTGCTGCAGGCATCATATCCTGGTTCCAGTATTTTCCTCCTTTGATGATTATTTCTATTTTCAACAATCTTTCCATAAACTCTCATTAAAGTTTTCCTTCTCTAAACCAAGTGAGGCATATTCTGGTTTTTGCTGTTTTCAGTTCTTCTTTCTTCCATCCATTACAAGCGAGATCTGTTGTGACTTCCCTCTTTGCGATTCTGATGCAGGCTGCTTGGAACCAGGAATGAGCTGGGGCTCAAGCAGGTTCTGTCTGGGATTATTACCATGATGCAATCTGGTTTCTGTTTATGGAAGTTGCTATTAAGGATCCAATTTTTATGTACAATTTGATTTTTGTCCCACCTCCATTTCAGACGCATTATATGACCTTGGCCCCAGTGTTCCTTTTTATCATACGAGACTTCCTTCCCCTCATCTTCAGTTCAGAGAACTCGTATTACAACACGCCTTACATACGGGTGCCAGACTTCCTTGGGGAATGTGCATAGCAATAGACTCATTTTTCTGTGGTCCTGATTTTAGTAAAATAAAAATATGCCAGGTAGTGAGCCTTGTTTCCTGTAGTCTCCCACATTATGAAATACAACTCTTCCCCATTGAATGGTATCTCCTTATTCTTTGATACATTGTTCCACATTTGGTTTTCTAAAAAAGGAGTTGTCTCTGTAAGTTTTGCTGTAGTCATGGTTCTGCATGTCGTTCACCTAGGAGAATTATGTTTTAAAATTTCTCACATGTAGGCAGTATTCTCTCAGCTTTGGACATTTGGCCATTTCATTCATACTGTTTTTTCTACTCATCTGAGTATTTCTGTAGAGGTCAGAGATAATCCAGATTCTGTGTTCTCCACACAACCACTCCAGAATGCTGTTTGACTTTTCATATTGTTATAACCCTAAACAGATGTTATTTGAAGAAGAGTTAAGGCGTCTTAAGTTTTTAAACTTGCATTATGTTCCTTTCATAATATCCTGTTTCTTGACCTTAAAATCCTTAAAAACAAAGACCCTGTTTTCTAGAAAAGGGTTACTTATGGCCTCCCGCATAGACAGGTAAGAGGTAAGTTAGTCTGCAGGAAGCAGAAGCCCTGGAACTGGAGTAAAAGGCGACGGAAAGAGCTGTCTCCAGTGTGAGATGTGTCATCGCGCGTGCTGCAGATAGGTCGGTTCAGTTTCCCTCAGCGACTTAGACAGGCCTGGCAAAGCTTCTCCGCAAAAGGTCAGGCAGCAAACCTGTTAGACTGCAGACCACATGTTGTCTGTCGCAACCGCTCAAGCCTGCTTTTTACGAAATCAGCCAGAGAGTATGCAAACCCCCCGGCTTGGCGTGTTCTCAGAAGCCTTGTAATAATGAACACACAAGGGCCAGGACTAACCCGCAGAGCACAGGCTGTTGACCCCGACTTGGGCATCTTCGAATTTTTACTATTTTATTTAAAAGCAAATCATGTCTGAATTTTAGTAGGCCTTAAGAAGCAAATATTAAATTCATTACTTTTGGTTTATCTGTACATGAGGAAAAGTATTATCTGTACATGTGAGAGTGTATGTGAACACACACATTGATTGATGCATATGTGTATGTATGTGTTTGCATGTGTAATATACAATCTACTGCAAGCCCTTTTCTTGCCGTGTACTAGGAACTCAGCAAGTAGGGGTTTTGCAAATGAGTTAACAACACTAATAACAGGCCCTTTTCTGTGCTCATTATTTGGCGTCAGCATTGATGCATCTTTCTTGCCTTTCGCCTCACCGCCACTTCAGTCGTGGGGCCCTCTGGCGCTCAGCCAGAGGATACATACACTTGCAGTAAACTTTATTTCCATCCTGCCTACTTGCCGTTGTTGAAGCCCACCATTCAGTGTGAGCCACACTTTCCCTGGTCCTGTGTCTCTCCGTCAGCCTGGCACTCCTAATCCTCACTGCATTTGGCATTAGGACATTCCTCCAGCTATTGCCAGACAACGGACAGGTGGAGTCCATACCATCTTTGATTTTTATAATTTCTTGGGCTTTTTCTTAGGATGTCTGCAGAGTCTAACTAATACGTGTATCGGATATTGTCTCCCACGGGTGAAATGCCATCTGTTCTATTCACATGCAGGAAATGGCACAACTGGGCTTCAGAGGCCCAGGAAATGCCTTCTAGACAGAGTATAGGACTCAGATATTTTTCATTTTTGTCGTCTGTCCTTTCCTCCTTTCAGGACATTCACATCTCTGTCCGCAGGACACTTGGATCCAGTGACATTATTTAATCATATCGACTTCCTTTCAGTGCACCTTGGCAGGAGTGTAGACTCCACAAAGCTTCTTCTGACACACCACCCCCTTGGGGTGGAGCATTCACTGCCTGTGCTGTCTTATTCCCTAGCGAGGTGATCATTCATGCCATCTAGTGCCTCCCACCAGCAGGGAGCCCTCCTCAGCTCCAGGTTTTAGTGGGCGCCCTGGCAGCAGCTCGGCTGTCATTCCATTAGCAAACACTGAGCCGCAGAGTCGCCTGAGGTCCCACGCAGCTGTTGAGCTGGGTCTTGGCTTTCAGAACCTCTCCAGGGCCCCAGAACCCTGTTGGAACCCACTGCAAGGTTATCACTGCCCGGCTTCTGCCTAGTGCGTGCATCAGGATGGGAGAGCGGCCATTGGTTCTGGTATGTGAGGTCCCTTTCAGAGCTGCTGGACTTCCGCTGGAGAATCCAAGGGGCCGCTGGTTCTCTGGATTGCCCGCAAGAACGCCAGTCTGATGGAATCTTCCTTTTGGAGACCTTTAGAGTGTCCCGATGAGGATGCAGGACAAGCTTTAGGGAAGCCGCTTCACACGCA
This sequence comes from Hystrix cristata, assembly GCA_004026905.1. NCBI lineage: Eukaryota > Metazoa > Chordata > Mammalia > Rodentia > Hystricidae > Hystrix > Hystrix cristata. Next base: position 8,654 of record PVJO010032158.1, read on the forward strand.
GCACGGTTTATCTGACTGACTGGACTCGACATTGGAGAATGTTTTAGAAATCAAGGTGGTCAGTCGAGGTAGTTCTTGGGTAGGTGATGCCCTCAAGGGCACACTCATGGGGACACGCTGGCTCCATGCGAGGCCCCGCTTCGGGCTCTGTGACGCTCTCCCGGCCTGTGCAGCTTTACGTCCAGATGGCTGAGTAGACTTCCCTGGGATGGCGGAGAGGGGGCTAAAACATAGGATGAGAACTGTTTTGGGAGAGTCGGAAAAGGAAAAAAAGGAGCAGACCGAGGGAGCGTGCCTGAGGGACGTCATGTGGACACACAAACCCTACCAGCCGCAAACAGCTCCTGTGGTAGGAAGTCTTATTTCAGGAGACTGGAGTGCCCCGAGAAAAAGATCAAGTAAAGAGATGTGGTTTAAACAACAGCCAGAGAATTGGCATCCAAGAAATTGCTAATCTGTTAACACACAGCTGCTAATATGTGCTGCCTAACTTCTGGGTCTGGCAGACATGACGCATGCGTGGAAGGTGAAGCATGGCGGGCATCATGGGCCAGGCTAGGCCCTGGGAGACCCCGTGGGAGTGTGGGAACCCGAGTGGGGTCTGGTCTGGAGTTAGGCTCCATCCGTAGATGGGGCAGAAGGGCAGAAGGGGGTGGTTGAAAAGCTGGGAATCAGGCAAAGCACTCGCCCAAGTTATGCCTGTTGGTTTTGTAATTGAATCTATTTCTCTAATCCACACTCTCACTTCACTCTCCACCACCTCTCCCTGCCCTCGCCAGGTTAACTGCTCCACCGTGTCTTGTTCATAACCTCGTCTGCCCTAGAGTATTCCAAAGAGCTCCTGGCATCTACACTTGGTGTCTTGTTAATCATTTTAAAGTTCATGGCTGCTGAAAACAAAATCTTCATTGATGTACAGCCTCATTTAATTTCACTTTGAGCCTCTGTCACGTCAGAGTTCACTAGCTTACTGTAAATCTCAGGAAAATTGCTTGTAATCTTTTACCAGCTGCTGCCCTCCATTCATTTGGTGCTGACTTGTGGGAGTTCACTTTTTCAATCAGAGATTTGAGATGACAGCACATTAAACAGAGGCCATTTAGAGTTTATCTTCTTCCTCCTTTGCTTCCCTACTGAATAGAAAACTCCTGTTTGTGTTTCTAGGTTGTTACCTGGACTTGGAGCCTTGATGTCTTGAGCTGAGAGTTAAAACCTGAACAAACTAGGTGTAGACCTTCAGAGGTATTGCGAGCCTTTTAGGACAGTTTCTTTCCTGAGAGGCTTGACGAGTCCCCTTGGAGTAGCCTGCTGATGGAAATCCTGTTTGGATGGTGGCAAGCCTCTGGTGTCTCTTCCTGGAGCCCAGGGGCCCATGATTATAATTATTGAGAGGGCAAATCTGGAGTTTGACATGGCTGGATCATAATCAGTGTAAGTTAGAAGAGAATGTCTGTTGGTATATCATCCCTTATTTTATCCAGTTCAGGAGTTTCATTGGTGCCTGCTCTATGCAAGGACTTGGTTAGCTGTGGGAAATTCAAATATTAATAAGAGAAAAATGAGTTTGAGTGTGCTATATTTATTAGGGGACTCTAAACACTAGCTACTATATGCCACTTTCCAATGTATCATTCTTTCTTTTTGACAAGATTGTGAGTTACCACTTTTCCACAAGAAATTTTTTCATGAAGGCTAGTGGCCTTGAATTTCCATAATATAGAAAAATTACTGCACTTCTATACTAGGCTATATCTCTATGCATCTATCTATATCATCTATCTATCTTTAAATCAGCATTTTTTGTAATAATAAAGACTACATACAACACAAATATGTTCATTAGCATTCAACAATACGGATATATATTATGTTCTTCTTCAATTATATTTTTTGCAGCAGTGAAAATGAATCAAAGTGACATGTACCAATATGGATGAATTTAAGAAGCATAATACAAAAAGAAAATCTTCATTACTAGATGAGATACATAGGATGGTTTCATTCATATAAAAATTTAAAATAAAATAACATTATTTAGAGATACTTTCATGTATGATAAAGTGACATAAACATGGATCAATCATCAGAAATTCAGGACAGGGAGAGCTGGGATGCAGGTGGAGGGAGATAAATAGTGTGCCTCAAAAGGGGTTGACAGTTTCCATTAAGATTGGTCTGAGGAGAATGTGTTATTATTTGTTATTGTAATTGATGAATATAACCTTTTGTAGGAAAGGTATTTTCGTAACAGAAAACAAATGGGAAGGCAGGCAGAGTGGTGATTTCTGTTCATGTCTGTGTGAACGTAAATGCTGATTGGCTGTAGTGTAGTGGTATAGAGGTCGGAGGTGGACGGGAAGACAGCCAGAGCTGTCAGGGGGACCCAGAGGCAGCGGGTAACACTTCTCCTCTGGCCGCCTGTGCCACTTGTGTGACCTCTCTGGGGGTCTCTTAATCTTCGGGCAACGGTCCCCTTGCCATGCTTTGGTTCTCTTTTCTCGCAGAACTCGAGCCCTGGCAGTGGTTATCGGTCCATCTGCAACGAGATGACTATGTATTAGAACTTCCAAAAGCTGGTTAAAGAATGCGTGCACTTTCTTAGGAATATACCCACACATCTTTGCTAATTTGGAAAAAAATTCATTTTAACTGAGTCCATCAATGGTTTTGGAAAGAATTAGGAGACTCTGGCAACAATGACACCAGACTGACACATGCCGTCTGTTTTATCGCACTCTCCTCCTTCTCTGTCTGATGGCCAACATCCTGATCAACTTTGTTTGTTCACTGAGAACTTCAATGTCTTGCTTATGATATTTCCCTCTATCTAAATTCTTCATGCATCCAGTGGCTACAACAAATTTATTGAGTGGGTGCAACGTGCAAGAAGGTGAAATACTTAACAATCTTGCTTGCGTCTCTTTGAGCCTTGGCCTCCCCATGTCTGTCAAAAATTCTCACTGCCTTTTAGCCACTCTTTTCCACAGCCTCTATCCGGGGATTACATTTCTTCTTCTTTTTTCCCATTTCACTTGCTCAAATGTCCTCCACTTCAGCCTCAGAGAAACCTTAAAGCACTGACTTCACCACATTCTCAAAATCTGTTCAGATTCTGTGACTTTATTTTGGTGCTTATTTACTTGGATCCTGTGGCCAGTTACAATGATCTCTGGGAAGTATCTTCACTCTACTGACTCCTTCCACCAATCACCATGTCTGAGAAGACTTGCAATATGAACTTCATACATGGGAGTGCTCCAGGATCAGAAGCCAGAATGCTTGCTGTCCCCGTGGGGTAGAGTCAAACCATACCAGCCCCAGGCTGCACCCAGCCACCCTCAGTCTGGGACAGTCCCTGGCTATGTAAAAGGAAAAACTCCACCAGTGTCCCTCCTCTCAAGCTGTTTTTGATTAGATCGAGAGGTCTGTTCTGCCTTACTCTCCCTAGGATGTGTCATTAAGTAAATAACAACTCTCTTCATGTCATTTTAGGGTATGTGTGGTGGTGTCTCACACTAATAGTTTTAACATCTAAACCAAATTTTTTTTTTTTTAGATTTTACCATTTTTTTTTAGATTTTACCTTTTAATTAATTAATTAATTTATTTTTTATTTTTTAACCAAGAACATGTATTGGTACAATGTACATATAATGGTTACATTCATCACATTTATTTTGTACTTGTACATGATGCATCTTGGTTCGCCCCTCTCTTCCCCACCCCTCCCCTCTATTCCCTTCATCCCTATTTACAGCAGGTTCATTCACATTTCTCCATGAATTCCCTTTCCTTTTTCTATCCCTTTTTCCCTTCCTGCTTCTCGCCCTCCTCCGTCCAATGTTCCTCTCCTTTGAACATTATCTTCCTTTTATATTATATCTATTACACCTCTTCGTCCTTTTTTACATCCATGGTTTCTCATATCAGAGAAACAATTCGATGTGTACTCATAAGTGTCCGATTTATTTCACTTAATAGTATGTTCTCAAGGAACATCCATTTACATACAAATGACTCTAGTTTATCCTTTCTTTGGCAGTGTAGTACTCCATTGTGTAGAAAAACCACATGTAAGATGTAAATGAAAACAACATTAAGATTCCATCTCACTCCAGAAAGAACTGCGTTTATGAAAAAATCAACCAATAACAAATGCTGGCGGGGCTGTGGGGAAAAAGGAACACTCCTCCACTGTTGGTGGGAATGTAGACTGGTCCAGCCACTATGGAAATCAATATAGAGATTCCTCAAACAACTAGAACTAGAGGTTCCATTTGATCCAGCTATCCCCCTACTGGGGATCTTCCCAGAAGAACTGAAATCCTCATACCGCAGGAATGTATGTACAACCATGTTTATAGCAACACAATTTGTAATAGCTAAGTCTTGGAAACAGCCTAAATGCCCAACAGCCAATGAATGGCTGAAGAAAATGTGGTTTATCTAAACCAAATTTTTAGTGGGCCACTCTGTGTCTGCAAAGTGGCTATGAAACTTTATCCTTCAAACAGGTAGAAATGGGCTCCACAGGCATGGGGCACATGGCAGGTATTTTGTGAGCAACAAAGAGTGTACTGGGTTTTTTCTGTGTCATGATTTAAAAGCTTTTGCTTTGGTCACCTTAAAGAGAGTTGACCAGTTTCGATATACTTCGGTATACACCACATAACAATGGGAATATGTTCTGAGAAATACTTTTAAGGCAGTTTTGTTGTTATATGAGCACCCCAGTGTGGACTTACACAAACCAAAATGACCACGAAGGCGTGAGACAACTCACTCTTCTGGGATTGCTGTGGTGTACTGCAGCGTGCAGTGACACACACTGTGACACGATCGCCACACTTGAGTGAATTAAAACGTC
>PVJO010032159.1:0-13522 GCA_004026905.1 Hystrix cristata
AGGCCAGTGTGGGATCAGACGCCTGAAGCCACCGCGCTGAGATGTGGCTGGGTGTGGGGCCCATCAGAACAAGACCCGTCCTGCACCCCTTTGTGTATAAAGCAAGTATCTATGTCTAGACCTAGTCTGCTCCTCTAGCCCAAGTTCATCACAAAAGGAGATTCCTCTGTGGAGGGATAAGGTTTAGTAACACATTATCTAGTTCATGATTACAGATTGGGTATTACTCATTAGTTTTTTTCTCAAACCTGTATTTTTGATGTTCTCACCCTCAGAGAAATCCTGAGTTGCTCAAGTGATGGTTATGTTAGTTCTTTCTATAATATATACCTAGATAAAACTTTCACATTTCATGTCATATATTTTTTATCACATAAAAAGAGGAATAATATGCCCTCATAAAGGTGATGTCACAAGTACTATATTATTTGAGTGATAGGCGTGTGAAATAATAATTAGTAATCAATGCTCGCCAGGTGTGGTGGCATGTCTGTAATTCCAGGAGTCAGGAGGCTGAGCCAGGAGGATCTCCATGAGTTGGAGGCTGGCCTGGGCTATGTAGAGAATCTCTGTCTCAAAAAAGCCAAAAAAAGAAAAAAGAAAAAACAACCAACCAAACAAAAACTATGCTAATGAGTACATCACATCTAAAAAAAAGATTTGTGACAATAAAGTCCATCAACAGGGTGAAGGAGATGTTAGCATATAGAACCAGAGATTTTTAGACTCCTTGTATCTTCTTCCATTTCCTGACACTTTCTTTTCTGTGATTGAGGAAACACAGAGGGTCTTGACTGTCTTGGGGTCCCGAGAGCTGCGTGTTGTCCCCAGTTATAAGGATTGATGAATTAATTTTTACTGTTGCCTACAAGCACAGAACAGGCAAACACGCGTCTGAATGGGAAGAAACCCACAATGCTCTGAACCCAGTTTCTTAGCCACTCCCACAAACACTGTAACCAGACCCACAGCGAGGCCAGGCCTGAGGACACTGTTCCTTTCTTGCTGTCTTTCACAGACACTCTGTTGTCAGTGTAAGTTCACATTCTAATGCTTTGCACTTGTCTTTCTAAAAGCAATCGTCACTGCCCCTTTCTTTGGGATTCCAAATGGCCATCTCAGGATATTTTGGATCGGTCTCTTAGGTAATATTCTTGGAACAAATTTGAGGTTGCTCCAGATGTAGTTTCAGGAGAGGTGTGAATAAGTTGAAATCTTCACACATTATGGGTATGAGTGTCTAACACTATAGGGTTTTTGGGAACATCTTCCGTGTTTTGATAAGAAATAAGGAATTTCACAGGACCCAGACACTCTACACCTTGTTGAAAATCTACAGGAATCCAAACCTCGAACTGAAACAAAACCTGGAGATCAATGTTCAGAGCAGCTGTTCACAAAAGCCCAAAGTGGAAATAACCATGTGTCCACCTGTGGGTGAATGGGAAAGCAGAATGCAATATATCTGCAGAATGGGGTGTTGCTCAATGCCCGCCGACCGATGAATAAATAAAGAGAGGATGACTCATATTCACAATGGAATACCAGTCAGCCATAGAGAATGGTAACTTTGAGTCATTGTAGGGAAATAGATGCACCATGAGCCCATAATGCCAAGTGAAATAAATCAGACAAAGAAGGTTAACTATTTCATCTGTTATATGAGAAACCCAAAGTATAAATAGAGAGCAAATTGAAAGAAAGATGATGGAATACAGGGAGAGAGTATTTTGCTTTTGAATGCTCTCTACTCATCCAGTAGCTATCTCTTGTCTCTCTCTTCCCTCTTTTCTCCACCTTCAAATACATTGTCTTCTCTTAGTTAAAAACAAAACAAAACAAAACAGGGAGACAGGGCTTTTGGAGATGGGACGGGGATCTGAGTGTGAGGGAAGATGACACTCTATTAGGTGCACTTTCCTTCAGCCTAAGAAATTCCCAGGGGGGGTGGCAGCGTGAACCATCAGCAGCCAATCCTTCCGCCGGCTGAAGGGTGCTGTAGTCGAAGCACAATCTGGGAGACAGCACTGTGTCCACTGAAGTCCATCACGTACGCCATTCTGGTGGACTCGCTCCTTAAGCGTGCCCAGATTTGGGATGGTCCTGTTGCCTGGAGGGACCAAGAGGAAGATCAGTGAACACATTACGGACAGCCTCCTCCCACCGCGGGACCAGCCTCACAGGGATGGGTGACACTCACCACCACACGCAGCTGCTGCCCATTCTAGCTTCCCTTCTCCCTTGACTGCCACCTCTGCCGGTCTAGGTGGCTCATGAAGGATCAAACGGACGCTCAAGCCTGAGGTCTGGATGCCTGCTCATCATTCCCTTTGGAGGGCACAGCTGCTGTGCTTGCTTGTTTACCACCAAACCTGGCCAAAGAATATTAAGGGACGTACTACTGGACGGTGTGGGTGCCAAGGGTGCAATGCATGGCACATGGGACTATTTAGCCACGCCAGGATCTCTCTCCTCACGTACTGGCCTGCACTAGAAACCCAGTTTGAAGTCCCGTGGGTCTCTTACTTCTTTCATGGTGGCAGTGTTCACACTGCGGGACACTGGGTGGGTTAGCTCTCCGTTGCTGTGGCTGAATACTTTTAAGTTTAACAACTTCAAGCTGGAAAGGTTTATTTCAGCTCATGGTTTTTGTCCACCGTCAGTTGGCGCCATTGCTTTTAGGCCCGTGGCAAGACAGAAAAAACACGGCAGAAGGGCATAGCGAAGGAAATCTGCTGACTTCATGGCAACCAGGAAGCAGAGAGTACAAGAGCAAAGGGACAAGACAGAGTCTCCAAGAGCACGCGCCTGAGACTCGCTACTTTCACCTGGGTCCCACCTCCACCGTTCCCACTGGCGGAGGTCCAGCCTTTGTGATCCAATTGCCTGTCAAGTCTCACTCTGAACAGCTGTACTGGGTGTCAAGCCCTCAGAATGAGCCTGTGGGGGACAGTTGACAGCAGTATGCTACCTGCTTCAATCCAGAGGGCAAAGCCCTAACAATGACATGGGAGTAGGATCTACTGTATCTGTTGCCACCACCGTCTCAGCACCCGCAGCCACTCTATCATCGTGTTGGCTTTGCACGTCCAGAGTGCTCTTGCCACAGAAATTCATGTCTCACCGTCCCATCTCATCAAGATCTCTGCTCAGATGTTCCTCAACTACTGTACATAAAATGATGCCTCTAATCTCCCTTCCATCTCTTAAAAAGCTTGAATGGTTTTCTGCATAACATAAAATTTTTTGATTTTTCTAAAATCTATCCCTTTCTCCATTAGAATGAAGTGCTTTAGTGCTTAAAAATCTCGGCTGGCCTATAGAATGTACTCAATAAATAGGATAGTGGTTAACAGAATGGCCCGTCCGGGTTTCAATCTGAGCTATACTCTTATTAGCCAGTGAACTCAGCCAAGTAGCTTGTGTGTGGATAATAGAATATCACTTAAATGAATAATGAGTACAGTGGTACACTGGTTTATGAACTTTATTTATGATTTTGGGGGAGATAGCTATTTGTTTGTGTGGGGAAGGCGGCTGTGGTTCTGTTGGTCACCCAAAGCACAGCTTGCAAACAGAAGCAAAATTCTGCTGAACTGAATTATTTGCAAACCGAACTGTTTGCAAACAGAAGTGTTCGTGAATCAAGGTATTACTGTACTCAGTGGTTAATGTTTATAAGGTACACTTGCCTGTGTACAAAATGTGCTATGTATTCAGCCATTTGTTATCAAGGCATTATAATTCTTGGCTATGTAAAAATATGGGATCTCCATAAAAAGGAATAATTCACCTGAAAATATATAATCCTGTATATACCCAGTTATAGCATTATCAAAATAAATTAAAAAATGACAGAATTACAAGAATGTTAATTCATAATCATAATGGAAGACTTTACTACACCATTATGACTAAAGTTAAAAGAAAATATATGAACATACAATGAAAACACAATTAGATTAATATATATATATGCGCTATATCTACACATTAGAGAATATACATCATTTTGAAAGAAACATAAAACAAGGGTAACACTGGGCAAACTGCTAAGTCTGCAGGTTAAAAATACTGTATTCACCTGGAAGTCAAGAAAACACCAAGAATGACAAACCACTTTGGCCTCAATCAGTGAGGGGTTACTTTTACTCACATAATGAGAAGTCTTAAGAAGCAGTCCAAAGCTGACACAGCCAATCAGCTTTGGGGAAACTCAAATCATTCATTCATTTTTTTTTCCCCTGCACTGTAGATTTCATCATTGTGGGTGGAAAGTGGCTCTTTATTCTCTAGACCTGCAGGCCCCTTTCCATGACAAATATGGGTAAGATGAATAGCAAATGGGTGAAGAACACAAGTCAGACGGCTCTCCAAGCCCTCAAAGTGATTTCTGCCCAATTCTCACAGCCAGTAGAATGGAATGAAGCCTGTGTGGGCTTCAAGAAAGCCTGGTGGCTTATTTTCAGTATTGCTCACAGACAACTTGAAGAAATGTTTAAGTAAAAGAGGGGAGCATGGGCATTGAGAAAGAAGCTAATGGCATCTGCCACACTAGTACAGAAAGAGGAAAAAGAACCAGTACGATGAAGTCCACACATTCTGACAAAAGTGCCAACTTAGAAAAAAAGAGTATCAGAGGTATTTTCTAATTTCACATGATAAGTAAAAGCATTCAGGAGCTATTCAGAAATACTGCACCTTTCTGGATATGCAATGTACTGACAAGAGCAAATGATAATAAATAGATTGCATTCAAACTTTAGAAGGTAACTTAGGGTTTATTTTGAGGAACAGACATGTTCGTATGAACCAAAGACTAAAATGAATGAGTTAGTGGTCAAGTCTGCAGATTAGATGCTGGTAGTGCTAACTCCAGACTCACAAATACTTTTTATTCCCAGTATCGACTATCTTGTAGCCTCTCAGTGAAGATCTGAGGCTGTGGCATTCTAACACAGATTACACTCCTAGGCTGTTAACCCAGTAAGTGTCCAGGAGAAGAATCACCGAATGATTTTCGAAACTAATACTCATAGATTTTGCATCCAGGGAGAATTTTCATGATTTCCTAAGAGGAATCCTAGGAGGCTTTCCTCATTTCTTTATATTCAGAAGTCTCCTACTGAATGTGAGAAAAGGGATGATCTTCCAACACCAATGCCATTCAACAGAATTTTCTCTCCATAATAAATTCTCACATCTCTTAAAAGTAGGGAATGTTCAAGGTTTTCCTATAGTCACTGTGGACAGAGCACCCCATCGCCCTGGGCTCGGTAATGTGAATACTTGTGCTAGTTTTCCACGCCTTTGTAGGTGCTCCTCTGCCGTGTGACTTCCTGGGTGTGTCTGAAAGGATGGACATCACTAGAGGCTTTTGCATCTGCCAGTCTTCTCGGATTTCCCCAGTGGGATCTGTCACTGGTCCCAGGAGTTATGGCTGAAGGCTTTCCTTCACTCTTCAGGTTTTCCTGGGCATATGAATGTGCGTTTGAGCTGGAAGTTTTATCACAGACTGTACTCAGGAGATCTCTCTCTGAACTAAACTAACAGGAGAGCTACTGAATACTGTTTCATATTGATTGCAAGGATGAGGCTTTTCTTCATTCACTTCATGCCAGGTTTCCTAGGTGGTGCCCAGTGATCTGTTTCCTAGTACTCACACTTTCTGTAATCTTCCGGTACACTATCAGGATCGGTCTGTGTGTAACCAGTATAACATGGAAAAGGTGAAAATACACCCTTCTGACGATATGTCATAAAAAACACTGTGGCTTGCTAACCAGCCCTCCCTTCCATCACTTGTTTTGGGGAAATCTTGCTGCCATATTGTAAAAAGACTTCACCTTGTGGAGAAGCCTACATGGGAAGGAGCTGAAGGTCCCTGCCAACAACTGGCACTAACTTTCCAGCTGTGGGACGGAGCCACATGGAAGCAGACCCTTCTCCAGTAAAGACTTCGGCTGCCCGCAGCTCTACCTGACTTCCGGACTGCAGTCTCACCAGAGAGCCTAAGCCAGGACTGCAGAACCGAGTCGCTCCTGAATTCCTGGCTTACAGAAACTGAGAAGGAGCCATGAACTGTCTGGAGCCACAAAGTTCTGGGGGATGACTTTTTTATGCAGCAGCAGATAGCCTGTATCTGCCGCGAGTTCTCTCAAACTGAGAGGTCGCTGAGGACTTTCCCACGGAAATCCCTATACTAATCTCTCCCCACAATTCATATCCACCTGTTATGTATTCTCTTGTGCACGGAAAGGTAAGAGTTACTAGTGAAAGACTTTCCGCACTGGTTACATTCATAGGGCTTTTCCCCAGTGTGAGTCCGTAAGTGCTTCTTAACGGCTGAGAGATTATTGAAGGCTTTCCCGCAGTCGCTGCACTCGTAGGGTTTCTCTCCAGTGTGTATTCTCTTGTGCACCGTTAGGGAAAAGCTGCTGCTGAAGGACTTGCCACACTCGCCGCACTCGTAGGGCTTCTCTCCTGTGTGGGTTCTCACGTGCTGCGTCAGGTAGGAGCTCTTCCGGAAGGCCTTCCCACAGTCGCGGCACTCGTAGGGCTTCTCCCCGGTGTGGATGCTGTTGTGTCCGGTCAGCGAGGACCTGGTGCTGAAGGCCTTTCCGCACTGATCACACTCGTGGTGATTCTCCCCCGTGTGGATCCTCTTGTGGCTCTTGAGGTTGCAGCTGGTGCGGAAGACGTGGAAACACTGGTTACATTCGTAGGGCTTCTCTCCGGTGTGAATCCTCACGTGCAGTCTGAGGGACGAGGGGTCGCTGAAGGCTTTGCCGCAGTGACTGCACTCATAGGGCTTCTCTCCGTTGTGGATTCTCCTGTGGATAGTGAGGTAAGATCTACTGCTGAAGGACTTCCCGCACTGCTTACAGTCATAGGGCTTTTCTCCAGTATGAATTCTCTTGTGCTGGGTAAGGTTAGACTTTGTGCTGAAGACCTTAAAACACTGATTACATTCATTGATTTTCACCCCACGACGACTTCTCTCCTGGTAAGAGATGAGGAACCGCAATTTATAATATTTTTGACATTGCATGTTGTACAAACTGTCTCTCCCAGGAATTCTATTACCTCATTAAAAATGATGTTTGAGATATTGGTTTTTACCCTGTTGGAACCCTTAGAAGTTAAAAAAAAAGATGCTTGGCTGTAAGTCTTTATTGTATCCATGAAATTATTTTCTGATAAATTTAAGAGTAATTTATGTTTTGAATAGCTAATATGTTGTGTCGTACATTTAATGAAATATTTACTTGTGGGAAGTCTCAGTGAAGAAACAAGCTTGGAACTAACTTACACTTTTCCCCCAAGTCACAGTAGTTCACAGTGTCTATTCAATGATAGTATTTCTTAAGTCTAACTTTGGGTTACTTTGTTTTTTCTAACTTATGACATTTTTCTACTGTGGAAAAACACATCGTTCATGTTGGTCTTACCGTTTTTATGCCTTTCCCTTGTTCTCTTCTAAAAACATCTTTCTTAGGAGTTAGCCATTTGGCTTTAAGTACAGTCTCCAAATCTGAAACAAAACGAGAAGAAACTTAGGTTGATGGGGGAAAAAGAAATGGAAAAGTACAGAAATTAGCAAAGGTAGACTCGAAAGATCAGAGTTTTTGAGGAGGTCCGTAAGAAAAGGCAACTATGGAAATTTTAGGTACTAACGGTTTTAGAATTTATCTTTTTATTAGTACATGCTCGCAATACACAATGTTTCAATTCCTTGTGGGCAGTTGCTACATGTACATAACGCATCTGAATTCCTTTTCTTCATCTTTTTCACCTCCCCCATCACTCGACCCCTTCCCATTTGAGAAAGATCTATCTCCTCACTTCCTATTATTTATCTTTTATTCTGAGATAACCATATATATATATGGTTTTGCACATAAGAGAAACCATGATATATTTAAGCTTGTGCATCTCATTTATTTCATTTAACATTACGGTCTCAAGCAGCATCCATTTTCCTACAAATTACTTAAGTTTATCTTTATGGCAGAAAAACAAGATACTAGAAATACTGAGATTGACAAGGAATTATCAGGAATTTAAAGTGGGACTTAAATTTTAAAGTAAAATGTACTTGAGAAGCTAAAATATGAGATAATGAACAAAACGCTAAAGAGGATAGAAAAAAGAAGGTTCGTGAGGAAGTTCAGGCCAAATGTTCTTGTTCATCTTAGTATATGTGCTGCCGAAGTGAGCACAGTTCCTGTTCATCTCTGTCAGAAAAAGACAGCTCTTTACAAAGTTCCCCGGCTGACACTAACTCATGTCACACTCCCAACTCTGAGGCGCTGGCCACCGATACTCCTCACAAGGGCTCATATATACTGGAGCTCACCTGAACAGGTGCTTGGGAGAGTCCCTCTCTCCTCTGTCATCAGCTTGTCTTCTTGCTCCAGCTGGGAGATCAGACTGGGTTTATCAACGTGACACCCTATTTAAGGAGAAACTACATGTGATGTGGAGAGACTGTTCAGGGTACAAGCAATTCCATGAGACTGAAGCCCACACTTCTGAAGGTGGAAAGGTGTGACTTCAGGAGCAATAGGACAATTCTGTTTACATTTTACTGAATATAGTAACTCTTCTAAGGAACAAAACACAAGCACCTTCAATTCAATATTCAGGAGGTTAGGGCATAAACAGTCCCAGAAGCCCATGTTTAAGTTCGAATACACACTTCGGAGGCCCCCAAATGTTTACTCACGGAGTACATAATGTCAGGGCAAGAAAGAAACACTCATTTCATAGGGATGGCATCAGACAGGCTGCTCTATGAGAATGGGGACAGCACGAGTCTCATTTAAAACTGTATTCTCAAACCCCTATACAGACACAGGGACACAGACGCGCTCAGGAGACTTGTGAAAAATGAGGACAGTGGGTAGGGAACTCAAAAACCCCGTCTCCACAAAAACAGGAAATGAATTTGCAGGACATTCAAAAGCACCCCTATTCCTACTCTGGAAACTTCTCAAAGGCTTACAGCAGAAAAGAAAAGAAAAGAAAAGAAAAGAAAAGAAAAGAAAAGAAAAGAAAGAAGAAAAGTTTATAGCAATCAGTAGAAAGCCTAATCAAGGGGGAAAACAGTTGAAAGTGGGTAAGAGAGGACTGTGATCTTTTAAATGGCTCAGGCCCGTTTCTGCTCCTTCCTCTGCTTTGACCATGGCTTTGACTAGAGCCAGTACTGCTGGTCCTGAAGGGAATAAAATGGAACTTACTCTATGGCTGTTTTTGGTTTCTCTTGGGGCTTCTCGAAGGACTGGCTCAGGGGGGCTTTCTTCTATTCATCTAACTCCAACTCTGAGGACCAAGCTGTCTACCTGGGACACATTTAAAGGCCAGTGTATTAGTCAGTACTGCCAATGGCAAGACAAAATGGTAGAAGTGAAAAAAAACTAGTACTAACCAATTTTTGTATATACACTGACAAAGTGCGCACAAAACCAGTACTATCCAAAACCTGGGAGGAAAGTAGGGAAAAATTTGTAAAATCTCTCTTATGTTCCTAGGAATCTAGAATGCCACGCATAATCCCAGGGCTCGGTGTGTGTTCAGAAGAGACCTGAGAAGGCACCAAGCCCTCACCTCTGGTGACCTTCAGGGTCTGCACAAGCAGCAAGAGAAGGCGAAAGCAAAGTGGTGAACTGCCCAGCTTGTTTTCAGTATTTACATGACTCCATATATAGATAGAACCTATCTGAAGAGATTGGGAGATTTTGGTTTTTGGTTATAAGCCTTTAAAGAAACCTCCAACAAATCACTAGATGATCATAAAGCTAATGAAAAAGAGATTTTGATGGCCATACATACATGAAAAATACAGGCATTATAAAGCTAGTTCTAAAGCATCGCTAAAGATGCCTACAATCAATACACAACTATAACAAACTGTAGAGATGGGGGGAAAATCTGATTTCAGAATTGCTATGTGGGTTGAATAACCTTAATTAAAAAAATCCAAAATCAGAAATGCTCCAAAATCCAAATCTCTTTTGCAAAGTTTTACCTTCTGGATCATCTTGCACTTCAAATTTGGGATGCGTGATCAGTAAAGTTTATGCAAATATTCCAAAGTCCAAAATGAAGCCCCAAATCTGAAAGACTTTTGGCCCCAACCATTCAGATAAGAGATACTTAACTTAGAATATTCCAAACTTTCAGTTTTCAACAAAATAGTGAGTCAGGAAAAGAAACAAAAGCATGGCCTATCAGCAGAATAAAGAAATTGGCAGAAACTGTCCTAGATGAAGTGTAAACATTGGCCTTGCTAGACAAAGAAGATAAATCAATTATTTTAAATATGCTTAAAAACAATGGAAGGAAATTGAGAAAATGAATTCTTGTCAAACAGAAAACATCATAAACAAGAAGGCAGATAGACATTCTGGACTTGAAAAGTATGACTGAAATGAAAAATTTGAGAGAGGTTCAAAATCAGATAGGAGCAGGCGAAAAAAAAAAAAAAAGAATTAGTGACTGTGAAGACAAGATGATGGGCTGGTGGGATGCCACCGACACAGCAACACAGACATAATGGGAAACGTGAGTCAAAGCAACAGTGAGCAACCACTTCACATCTAGTAGGATGATTATAACCAAAATGGTGCGGTCGAGGAGGATGTAGAGGATATTGCACACTTGCCACATGTCACGACTTACCAGCATTCCCACCCGAGAGAGCTGAAAGCAGGTGTGTCAGTAAAAACGTGTACAGAAATACTCTTGGTAGCGTTACTCATAACAGCCAGAGTAGAAAACACCAAACGTTGGCCAACCTATGAATGGGTCACCACAATGTTGGTGTATCCTATACAACAGGATACTCTTTGGTAGTCACAGGAAATGGAAGCACTGATAAGTGCCACAACACTGCCAAACCTGGAAATACTATGTACAGACACAAAGGTCATGCTTTTCACGCTTCCATTCGTAGGAAATGTTCCAAACAGGCAAACTCAGAGGCAAGAAGTAGATCAGTGGTCTCCTGAGTGGTCTCCACAGTGGCTGTGAGTGCGGAAGGTAATGGGTACTGAATGCTTAACAGGGATAGGGTGTTTTTTTGGTTTTGAGAAGTTGTCTTAGTCCATCTTCTGCTGCTGTAACAAAATAGCTGAGGCTGGGTACTTTATAAAGAAAAGAGGCTTTAGTTTGGCTCATGATTCCAAATGTCTGTGAAGTCCAAATATTCCAAAGTCCAAAAAAGTCCCTGGCATTTGGAGAAGGCCCTTTGGCTTTATCACAATGTGGAACAGAAGTGGAAAGGGAACCAGCTGCATGGAGAGGCCTAATCATGAGGCATGGCCTCTCTTTTTGACAACACGCTCTTGAGAGAACTAACTTGGTCTCGTGAGACCTGACCCGCTGGAAACACACAACACGAATCCTTTCTGCACTGTCTCCAATCCAGTCATCTCCCACTAGGCCTGACCTGTTCGACTTCCCATTACCTCAGCACCGTTTCACAGGAGATCAACCTTCTAGACGTAAACCACACCCAAGCCACAGCAGGTGGCGACAATGTTCCGAATTTTCAGGGTTGCACGACCCCGCGAATGCACTAAAAGCCACCAAACTCTGCATTTTAAAATAATGTAAAGATGTTGAATTTTATGTTCTGTTACTTTTTTTTTGGTGCTGGGGATCAAACTCAGGGCTTTGTGCTTGCGAGGCAGTCACTCTAACCACTGAGCTAAATCCCCAGCTGTGACTTTTATATTAATAAAAAAATAAGAGTAAGAAGCAAGACTTGCTGCCTGAGCTGTTAAGTAAACACACGATGGCGGCGAGCTTACCGAGCGTGGCCAGGGTCCTGTAGTTCTCCAGCGTCACCTCCCTGTACAGGGATCGCTGGGAAGGGTCCAGTAGTGCCCACTCCTCCTGGCTGAAGTCCACGGCCACGTCCTCGAAGGTCACCAGGCCCTAAACCAGTGCAAACACTGTGGCTCACTCAGCCAGAGATCCCGCCGGTGTGAATGGGACGTGTGGGGTGGGTTCTGAGCGCCACTCTCCCCGGCACCTGGGCTCAGCCTCAGCGCTCCTGTCCACTCGCCCTCTCCCCAGGTCCAGTGCCCCTCAGCACAGGGTAGCTTTCTGCACTCAGCTTGAGCTCCTGAAATCTTATTTCCCTCAATATCCAGGGTTCAGCATAGGCCCGGGATAATGCAGAAGTAGGAGAAATACTTGGAAAATGAAAAATGATTCCTCCAAGCCATTATGAGTTGCTCAAGTTAAGGACACAGTCGTGTCTTTATCTGGTTTCCCTTTAAACTCTCTCTGGCACACGGTGTCCTTGGAGACCCCGGAGAGCTCTGAAAATTCAGTGAGTGCTGAGACACACGGACATTTAATGGGCAGCCCTCACCCCATCAGATGCCTGCAGACTCTGTGGCATCCAGGCACCTGCTGTGGCTGTGCAGCTCAGGGCCGCCAAAGGTAATGAGTCCAACTTCCGCCAGGGAATGGCGATTTGGACAGAGGAAGCCCAGACTCACCTGCAAGCAGCTTGTCAGGAACTCACTGACCAGGCTCTCCTCCCCTGGGCATCCTTTCTGAGGAGAGGTGGGGTACGGGGTGGGCTGAGCTGGGAAGGAAGAAATGAGTCACAAGAGTCTGGGCCGCCCCGTGTTCCGATGCCCTGGAGGCTTCTCCACCCGCCTGACTGTACAAATTTCAGCGAGCACACACAGTGCACACCCCACCCTCACAGCTTCCAGGGGAAACCAGGGCCGCGCCTGTGCCTCCCAGGCTGGAAAAAGTGGCTCAAGGGTCTGGGCGATTATCCCCACATGAAAGACGAGGAAAGTGAAGTTCTGAGGATGTCCCTGTTTTTATCGGGTTTGCAGAAGTATTCAGCATAATTCTCCCTCCCAGGTGACACACACGCCAACACCCAAACCTCAGAGTCCCAAGTCCCCAGAGCAGCCGTCAGACCCAGGGTGTTGGGCTCCTGGACTCCACTCCCACTTCACCTGCCGGGGCCCTCCCTGAGCCTCTCTGTGGGCCGCTCCCGAGAGCTGCTGGACGCAGGACTCACCGCGAGTGTGCGGCAGGACGGCAGCCGCCATCCTGGGACTCCGACAGCAAAGCGCCCGCTCCAGGGCGGTGGAGGGACAGGGACGCTCCGCCTCGTGCTCCCCAGGGCGGCAGTGTCTGCAGGGTGCTGGCCTCTCACGCTGCTGAGGACGGCGTGTCTTTCTCAGCTGTCTATCCCGCCTCCTCCTGAAGGCAACTTCTGTCTTCCACGCTGGGCCTTCATTCTGCCTAGTGGGTTGAGCATCGCCAAAAAAGCAAAGTGTCTGTCTCTCTGATCTCACAGCAGAGTCAACACAGACCCGACACCGGATGTGCGGGCCGACTCCCCGACAGCACGACAGCACGTAAGCACCTGACTCTGCGGCGGGCAACAGCTGGGTGCGCTCTGGCTGAGTTTGGTGGGACGCTGCCTGCCCGGAGACAGCGCTGGAGTCTGCAGGTCGGGGGCTCAGAGGCTGCCTCGCCC
>PVJO010032160.1:0-13540 GCA_004026905.1 Hystrix cristata
AGAGGAGGTGACAGTTTGTATTAATAGCTGTTTTAAACATGAGTTGAGTCTAATGGGAAGACCCAGTAGATCACTTTCTCTTCACACTTGCTCTTCTGAAATCTCTATCACACATGTATCAGTTGTCTTCTTCTAAGCTTGGGGCAAAATGAACATAGGAGGAAGTCTACCTCATTACTGTAAGCCCCACACAGAATGGCTTCCAGAGCCCTTCTCAAGTGAAAGGTAGAGGGGGAGGAAGGTGGCATAAGCCCTGGGGATCCTGTGGTCTGGGCCTGCCAGGATCGGGGGGTGGCTTTATATTGTCTTCCTACAACAAAGTCCAGCTGTGGATAGAAATATCCTCTCTTACTATTAGTTCTTTTAAAAACATACCATCTTCCATCTGGTTAATATAAATATGTAACATTCTAACATATAAATATGTAACATTCTAAGCTACTTGGAGATACTTCATATACACCCAGGGCCTGAAGTGAATATTAAGCTTACTGAGTGATTTCCCAAAGCACACACGTACAGAATATACAGATAGTCATATATGTTTTAAAATACCCATGAAAGGACTCTCCTCCTCTTTAATCTCAGCATACTTAAATGTTCAAATCACTCTCTCATTATTATACAAATGTAAGAATGTAACCATAGGATGTTAGGAAATGCAGATAAACAAAGAAAAAAAGATTACATTCCCACCATTCACAGGTCACCACTATTAACACTTTATCAGTCTTTGTGGATCTTCCTCTGTGTGTGTGTGTGTGTGTGTGTGTGTGCGCGCACACGCGCGTACAGAGACAGACACAGATGCACACAATTACATTTGTTATTTTTAATGAAACTAAGCTCATACTCGGCCCAATATTCCTGAGGTCACTTTCCAAATTATCACTACCTTTCAGCTAATACCCAAACCATACTGAATGCTCCCACCCCTAGTCCTTTATAACTGGTTTCTCCAAACCAGTAACCATTCTAGGACCATGTATTATATCTAGTGTTTGAATTCCTTTAATCCTATCTAACATAGTCCCATTTTTATGCCACTGATTTACTGAAGAAATCAGACCACATATTCTGCAGAATACCCCCAAACTCTGAATTTGTCCTATCACTTCTTTGTGGTGTTGCTGAACTTTTCTCTTTAATCCTAGATTTACCTCTAACTGGAAATTATATCTAAAGTCTTTGTAAGGTCAAATTATATACAGCATACATCACTAGGGATGGTGAAGACACTAACACCTGACTAAGCCCTAGGAGTGATCCACAGATTGGTTCCTGCCTGGGTTAGTGTGAAGACAGTCTGATCCTTTAGTGTATAGATCTGCCCTTTCCCTGGTGACTAGGAAAGAGCGCATGTTACACACATGCATGTGTGTGTTTGTGTGTGTGTATGTGTTTCTGTATTTGTTGCTTTGGTATGATACTAATGTTCATCAGTCATTCCCCTTGATGGTTTTAACCCAACTGATCACCTTTGTTCATATCATTTAAAAAACATATAGCACTCTATTGCAAATAACCTTGAAAGCAAGGGCTTTGCTCTTTTGAGATTCAGGATCTCCTTGCCATCTAAGTAAGAGTTGATGCTCACATCATCACTTGGGGGAGGCATATACCTTAAAACATAATTTAGCAATTACCTCTACATGTACCTTCAGTCTAATAAACTGTTGGGGCTTAAATATTTCCTGAACAAAATGAAGATAAACCTAAAACTAGCAACTTAGAGTAAACCTCGGTTTTAACAGAGGTATCGGCAACAGAGCCTAAGAGCTGAAGCTCAGTCTTAGGCACTGTTCTTCTTTCTTCTCAGTTTCTCAAAGAGATCAGCAATGTTTAGCAGTTTCAATCATCACTCATATGCCGGTGTTTGTCACATCTGCATCTTTAGCTCTGTGCTCTCAGCACTTCGGGTACACAACAGCACTACGGACAACAAAGCCTGATAGCCTCTTTCTCTACTGTGTACTACCACACCTGATTTCTAGGTATCTTGCAAAGGTACCTCATTCTCTTAGTTCTTCACTGAAGTATAGGTCTTTCACAGCTCATGCTAGGATCAGTAAGCAACCTTTGACTGCTCTGTGTGTAGTAGTTTGTTATTCCCACCCATCATGCAGCGCATTGCTAGACACACATTCCTTACATTGTTTTGCATTATGTCACCCCTCGGCTCACAGTGTTTTAGTAAATTCCCATTGCTTGCCTGCTGAAGCTTACATTTTCTGTGTAAATTTTTATTTTTCATAGTAAGGTCCCATGTAATCTGACCATACCGTCTTCACCTCCATCTGAAACTCTGTACAACCACCAACACAACCTGACATCCACAACAAATACTTTAGAATTACACACTTTTAATGGTCTCAATATTTCAACTACATTGTAAGTTTTTGGAAGATGGTCTTGCCTACATTTCAGAGTTTATCCTCCAAAGAAGTGGCTTATGAAGTGTGGCTCATTTTTCGTCTATTAAGTGTTACAGTTAAGTGCTACAGTTAAGTAGTCATTTTGTTCTGATGAGTATCATTTGTGTGTGTGTGTGTGAATGCGCATACACATAAACTTCTCTGAAGGTAATTCTGTATTTTTGGCACCTTATCTGATGTCCAACACCTTGTACTGTTATAAGAGTCTTCTGTAATATAGCTTAAATCCCTTAGGTATAGCTGGAATGCTATTTCTTTCATTGTCTGTGAATAAGAACATCTGGTCAACATCTATATCAGCCTTAAGTAGCAAGCATGGAGAAACTTTGTTGAACATAACTTTGAAAGGTCACTGCATTTCTTTACATTAACATCTTGTGAAGCCCCAGAATTACAAAAAGTATGCTTCAATTATCATCTCTTAGTATTCTGCAGATTTTCTGAACCTATGAAATCTTTATTCTGAATTTTGGTGTTTCATGCTTTTAATCTTTCTACCTTCCCATTTGTAGAGCCCAGTTTAGGTACTGGGCAGCTACAGCTTCACTTGGCAGATACAATAGGCACAAAGAACGTCCCCACAGTCTAAGGCACCCAGTGGGAAAGATGACTGATGGCATAAACATTAAAACATGAGTAGCAGCATGCTCATTTTTACACAGCAAGACTCTTGAGAGTTCTACCTGTTAGCAGCCTTTTAGTAACTGTCCTGTCTTTTCTACCCTCTTCTTTTAGTAACCAATAAAACAAAAATAATAGATAAATCATGAGGCAGTAGAAGGATCTCTCTGAACAGTCTTTTTTTTGGGTGAGGGTGCTGAGGAGTGAACCCAGGTTTGTGTGTACACTAAACATACACTCTGCCACGGATAGATCTTTGAAGTTACCCATACACAAGTTGAAGGCTGTCAATTGTGACCTTCTGTATAGTTCCTTTGAAGTGACCCATTCTGTTCCAACCTGTGCCACTCAACTTGACACTATGCCACTCAATCTGGCTGTTGATATGGCCTCCCAGAATGATGTCATCTGTATATGGCTTTTAGGAAGAATAATCTGTCATTTGGTTTTGTATATAAAGAATAAAAAAATTAAAGAAATCAATGGAACAAAATGATGGCTTAGAAATAAAGAATCACAAAAAATGTTTAGCAGTGACTTTTAACACTATCCTTTAGAAAAAAAGAACGTAAAATAAAATAGTGGTTACCGTAACAAGTTGGAGGCCTGAGATTGTGACCTTGTGTATCCTTTCTTTGATTTTCTTTTAAATCCAGGAATCTTTCATTGGCTAAATCCCAGCATTTCTTTTCACCCCCAGGCCAACTTTTTGGCTTAGTTGGAACAGCTGCCAGTATTTCTCTTTGCTGTGAGTCACTTGAAAACTGTGCTCACATTGGAGGCCTGCTCTATCCCACCCAGAGTGCAGAATGTATTAACTTCGCATGCTCGGCCTTTGCCAGGCTGTACGTGGATGTCCGTCTCAGACAGTAAAGCTCACTACATGACCAGCTAGCTTCGAGGTGGTACCAATGTCAGTTACAGAGACTGTCAACACATTTTAGGAGTCTGTGGCAAAGTGGTGAATTTTACAATGCATATCAAGTCAGTGGGAAAAATAACACTTCCAAGATATTAGGAAACCAAAAATGCTACTTTTAATTGCTCCAATTCTCAAAGCAAAAACCGATCCTTTACCTAGTCTGTGATTCGGTTAACAACCAAAACAAACAAGAATATAAATATATAGGTGTTGACTGGTTAGTGCACACAATTTTACTTTCCTCATGCTTCTAAGAACAGGAACAGCATTTTTTTTTTTTTTTAAACTGACAACCATGCATCATTCCAATGCTCGGGTATGATCCATTTTATTAAAAAAATCCTGAATCAATTTCCTGGCTCACTTCTTTCCCAACCAAGATTCCAGGTGTTCTCACCATAAAAAGGGCCTCTTTCAAAAGCTGTCTGCTTTTGTAACTGTACACCCACCAGAAATGTCCTGAGCACCCTAACAATAGAGCTGGAACCTGAAGCAATTTGGTGACAATCCAAGTTTCTGAATGGAATGTGAATCCATTAAGATTATTAGGTAACTTTATTGATATCCTCAACTTTGTGCCAAATGTTAAGGCTGCCAAAGAAAAGACAGAACAAAAACTGGCTCCTGGATTCCAACTCCGAGGATTTCAGTGTGGAAACTGCATTTTCTTGTAGCTCACTTAAAAACCACACCATGTTTTCATTGTTTAATTGCAATCTCAGTTTTCAGGAAGCAAAGAGAAATGAGAAACATAATCAATGTTTCTCTTCCGTTGGGCTTTCAGCCTAAATAGTCCTGTACTTTTATTGGCAAAGTAAGACAGGTACTAACAGTGAACAAGAGACCTATTCTAAGAAGTACTGGCTCAAGTAAAGTACCACTACATCATGAGTGACTCAACCATCTACTCCAGAGTGCTTACTCTGCAACCGTGAAGGGATGGTAATTGGATAATGGCTTGCTGCCAGCCTATGTTGGCATGATCTACAATACCCTTGGCTGACAGCCATTCTGTCTCTTTATCACACCTTTTTTTTTTTTTAAATCTGGATGGGAAGTGAAATAATTTTTCGAAACCCTCCCAAGTGCTATTTAACTTCTTATCATGAATTAAAAGTTTAATTAAGTAACCTGTTGAAGGCCTGGGTCCTATGATTAAATATGACAAAATAATAGTTATGATTACTGATCAAGTGAGGAACTTTATAGCTCTGAACTTTGTCTTTAAAGCTATTATTAATTTTAATTGAAATAGCTAAGAGTCTCCCATAAAAAGGAAAAAGAAAGAACTGTAAGGGATATTTTGTTCATATATAGAAAATAGTTTAAAAATGGATAGATGTATTGGTAACTAATGAAGTATAAAAATGCAAAAACTTTGTCAGAGGCCTCGTTAGGTGATTCTTGTAATCATCTTATATCAAATAGCGATAAATAGGTATAATGAAAAGAAACCTTAAAACTGGCTTTGAAATCAGGTCACTTAAAAATAATTTTTAGATACGTCTTAGATTTTTGTCTATTCAACTCCTACTACTATGCCAAAAGAGGAACACATTTCTGCTTAAGTTTCTTTAAATAGGGCTTACTGGCCTCAGGATTCAAAAAAATGTAAGAGGTCTGAAAACAGCTTACTCGTCTCAGTTTTAAAATTAGCTATTGCTGTGGCTATTTTCACACCAGATTTCCCTCCCTCAGTATCGGCATCATCCTGCAGCCTTCAGAGATGGAATCACAATAGTGTTAGCTCTCCTTTTCATGCCTTCAGTATTAGCTCTCTTTTCATGCCTTCGCTTTACTGCCTCCCATCTGAGACTGAGGCCCAGATTTCAGGGTTGGAAGTCACCTTTGTGTTACTATAAATACGTTCTGCCTTTGGGCATTTCAGAATTATCAGCATGATTCTAGGATTTGAAAACTTCTTACTTGCCAGCAAGTAGTTACCTAGAATATTTTGACTTCTTATTTATTTGCTTTTTTTCATCTGCTGCCAAGTCTCACTAATGCAACTTGGAAAATTGCACCACAGCTTTTAATGAGGATTCTGAGGTAAGAGCCATTTCATCAGAGAAGACTGTTCTTCCCTTTTATGGGAATAATAACACCTACTGTTTCTATAGCACCATCTTTCCAAGAAGTAGACATATCACGTTTCATTAATCTGAACGGCAGCCTGGCAAGTCAAGCTGGGAACTAGCACTGTTACTCCCTGCACACTCATATTGAAATTGAGGTCATTAAATGTGAAATAATTTTCTCAAAGTCTTAAAAGCTTCTGAAATGGTGAAAGAGTCATGGTCTACATGCACTGTCTACAATCGGTGTTCTCTGTAATCAAATACCCCAGTGGTCCTACAGTGGTCCTGACTGCTACCTCTTATAAATGCCTGTAAGGCATTTTCTGAGAATTTAGGCAGTAACGACAAAAATAAGTAAGAGAAGCGAGCTGGCTTCTCTTCTGGAGTCCTCTGGAGTTGCCTTCCATTTCTATGGCCTTTCACTGTCTCTAAATCCAAACGTCTTTCCTCCTTTCCTGTCCAGTAGAATTTTGTCCCTCTCCCTCCAGCGAGAAGCTAAGCAAGTGTGAGGATCAGAAGCCTACAGCACAGGATAGGGTCTCAGGGATCATCCAGTCCAACTCCACCATTTTCAGATTAAAGATGTTGAATCTGTGCATGTTTTCAGCAGATTCCATCCTCTGCTGCACATTCAAGGACATTTGTGTAGCAACTGACTTCTGTCTCCTATGCCATCAAGTTTTCTTTCTCATTCATCCAGGAATAAGTCAGGATGGGTTAGAATTTATTGTGGTAACAAGTAAAACATAACATTTTTTTTCCTTGTTTTTGAGATGGAGTCTTGCTCTCTACCCAGGTTGGTCTCGAATTTGTGGTCTCAAATCCTCCTGCTTCAGCCTCCCGAGTAGCGAGGACTACAGGTGTGCACCACCATGCCTGGCTAAAACATAAAATCTTAATGGCTTAACTCAGAACTTTATTTCTCACTCGTGGAAGAGCTGGACGGTTCTTTCCTGGCTCTGCTCTATAGTGACTCAGGCAACTGGGCTAAAGCTCCACCATCTTGTAGATCTACAATGGCAGCTAACTAGATGGGAAAGAATATGTAGAACTCAAGCCACTTTTAATGGCTTCAGACCAGAAATTCACCTCATATGCCATTGACTAGATCTAGTCATATGGCCTCCCTGATTGCAAATTTAGCCTTCCCATGTCCAGGAAAATTGGGTGTGGGTGAACACTGGAAGTCTTCACCACAGAATGCAAACATCCTGGAATTTCTTCTTGCTGAAGACAAAAAAACTAAATGAAATGGCTTTTGATACTATTTTGTTCCAGCTACTGGTCCAATTCTCTGCTCCCTTTAAGTCAAGAGGCCTTGAAAATGTAGCTCACATCAGCTTTCTCTAATTCCTTTCTTTTCAAACCCTTAGAAAAAAATTGAATTGGTTTTGCTTCTACTGCCCCCCCCAAAAGTGTTTACTGAAATCAGAAGTCTCCACATTGCTTGATGGTCAGTTTTTGGCCTTCATCTTAGCTGGCTATCAGCATCATCTGACACAGATAACTAAATATTCTCCTCCCCCAAATGCTTTGTTTTCTTGGTTTACTGTACACTATACTTTCTTCTTTTCACAGTACTGGAGATTGAACCCAGAGCCTTCACACCAAGCTATCCCCCAATCCTTTTTTATTTTGAGACAGTATCTTGCTAAGTCTCTGAGTTGCCCAGGTTGAGTGTGAACTTGCAATCCTCTTGCTCCAGCTTCCCAGAGTACTGGGATTACAACATACTTTCTTGTCTTTCCTCTTACTTTGATGCCTGCTCTTTCTTAGTCTACCTTCCTGTCTCCTCTTCATCTTCCTGACCTCTTAATTTTGGAAAGCACAAACCTCCATCCTGAGACTTGTTGCCTATCTACATTTACTCCCTTGATGATGGTGTCTGGTCTCATGGCTTTCAGTATCTCCAATATACTGATATTAAAACCTAAAACCCTAGCCCAGACTTCAGCCATGAATTCTGGCCAATCATCTAATTGCATACTAGACCTCTCTACTTAGATGTGAACAGGCATCTCAAAATTAATATATATGAAATAGAGTTTCCAGTCCTACTTCATTCCTTGCCCCCCACAAACCTACTCTTTCTGGTCTTTACCAGTCTCAGTGAAGGGCAACTCCAATCTTTTATCGGCTCAGGCCCCAAACCTAGGAGTTGTCTGTCCTCTCTTTTTCTCTCCATCTTGTATCCATCAGAATCTGACCTTGATTACCGCTCTCCTGAGATGGCCCTGGTCAAGGCCATCTCCTCCTGCCGTGGTTGCTGCCTTAGGCACTTTAGTGTTTTCCTTGCTTCTGCCCTTGTTCTGTATTAGTCTATTTGCACACAAAGTCGAAACGATTATCTCCTGTGAGACTCTTTAATGGCTTCCCAGCTTACTCCAGGTGAAGGTCAAGCACACGTCCAGCCCTATTTCCTCTCTTCCCTGTCGCCCTTGCTCACTCTGCTGCTGTGTGTCAGACGCGCCACTGCCTGCTCTGGCCTCTGGGCCTCTTCCTTGCTGTTCTGCCTTGTTCACTCTGTCCCTGGATGTTAGCACAGGTGGCTTCCTTACCTCCTTCGGACCTCTCTTCACAAGTTACCCTTGCAAACAAGCCTTTCTTGACCACCCTATTTAAAATCCCAATGCCTGTACCCTGATGTCTGACATTCCCTAACCCCCTTCTCTGTCGTATTTTTCTCAGTGGCATCCAACAAAGTGCATTTGATAGTTATTAATTTTCTTCCTCTCCTCCTTCTCCCCATTGGACTGTACGTGAGGTACCCAGTACCCAGAATGGTATACAGCACGATAAATACTGCTTTAATTAATGAATGAGGAAACAGAAGCTCAAAAAAGTTGACCAGTTTGCTCAAGACCTCACATGCAGCTGGTGCCAAGGGCCAGATTGTGGTTTTCACAGCCCGTTGTGGCTGATGCTCCTCAGTTTTTAAATGGTGCCTGTTACTCTTTTTCAGGCAGACAGTGGTGGGATTGCTCCCTCAGAGCTGTTTCCATGGTGAATGAGGGAGGCCGAAGAGCTGGCTCTGTGCTCAGGGGTAGGTGAGGGCTCTGCCCATCTCCCCTCATCATGCCACTTCCTAAGGATGTCGCCCACTGTTTCCTCAAAACCCTACCCACCCCCACAGTCACTAGACATCCTGTGCTGCAACGTCGAGTACTTTCTGTAGTACTGCATATTGAAAGGACTGTCCAAATATAATCAAGATTGTCAATTTTCTTCCTCAAAAGACTGGACCTGAACCATCTCAGAGTTAACAGCTTTCATGGACTCAAAAGCCTTCCAGACAAGAAGACTCCATAATCTTGCTGGAATCTATGCTTGGCAGTGCTGCTCGAAGAGTGTTTTCTACTGTGCCCTGTCGTTACGACTTAACACATGTCTTTTCTCCCAGATCCTTCTGGGTCAGCTTTCTGGCTCTCGCTTTTTGTGGCAATGAAAAAGTGAGATTTGCCCCAAATTAGAGAGAGAGAGAGAGAGAGAGAGAGAGAGCGCGAGGGAATGCATCCCAAAGGGGCCATACTCCCCTCCACCCTATAGCCATCCTGTGCATGAACACTCCCCTTTCTCTAGAGGGTGAAAGGACACAGGACACAAGACAAAGAAACCATGTAGTCTTATTAAAAACCTCTCAACAGGCTCTTCCCCACTGGCGTTTTGTAAGGGAGCCAAACAGAGTCCTGAGAATGTGGTTGGTGCGCAAACCCACTGCGGGCTTTCGAAGCCCCGAGGAAGCACACCCCATTCCTGCCCTCTGTATTCCACGCACCACGTGGTTAAACTCCATGGCTGGGACGCTGCCTCTGGCACGGCTGGCATCTAGCATGAAATGCCCTCCACAGCCACAGGTAAGGAGGTGACCGCCAAGCCGTCTCTAACCCTACCAAGCAGGGGGAGAATGGCCTTGTGGTGCTTGGCACAGTGACCACTTTCTCTTCTTTCTTAGCACAAAACACAAATCTTAATGACACATTTTATTGTACAATGGAAGTACTAAGCACAATGGCTCATCTGCTATCTGCTGACACACACACCTGAGGGTGTTTCTTAATGGGGAGGCAACACCCAAGTCCTGTAAGTCCTAAGGTCTGTCCCTCTGTCTTAGAAAAGAAAAAAAAAAAAGCGAAAATTCGATTATTCCTTGATTTTGAGAAGGAGTCTGTATTTTTATTTCTCCCCTGCAGTCCGGAAGCTGCTAAGCACTGTGAGTGGCTCTCATGTGTGGCAATGGTGTTACCTGTAATTGATGAGGATTGGGGGTAGAACTGCAGGACTGGATGGTAGCTGGATGCAAGAGTTGGGTTTGACCTAAACTGATGGAGGAGGGGTATACGGGTGGCAGTTTGCATTTGAAAGTTTCTTTAAAATTTTTGTTTTTTAAAATTTTGAGATAAGGCCTTTCCAGGTTACATGGGCTGGGCTCGCAATTGCAATCTGCCTGCCTCAGCCTACAGGAAATTCTGGGATTTATGTTTAGAAGTTTCTTGCTCCAAGAAGGAACTCTCAAATCGGCTGGTACCTGTGTGTGAAGGTGTGGCATGTGTGAACAAGGATGGGACAGGCAAGAAGTTGATTTGTATTCAATGACAAGATTGTGGGAGGTTAAGGATTTCTAAGGAGCTAATATAATGGTTTTACTGACATCATAGGAAACAAATGCCAGTTCCAGGCAGCTACTTTCCAAAGTAGTAGTGTTCGGGATGTTTACTTACCACTTAATTCAAATCCCATGAAGTCATTCGCTGAGCTCAGTGTAGCAATTATCACTGAGCAGGCAAGGACATTTCCGCAGGCACACAGCAGCCCGAGGAAAACAAAGCCCAGCGTGTGGAGCCAGAGCAGGTGCCTGGAGCAGAGGGGCAGGACTCTTTCAAGGAGGGCTCTCAACAGTTACAGAACCACAGAGGAAAATGCCACTGGGGCTGATTCGAGGGTCTCATCAGCAAGACACCAAAGAGCCGGATTACTAACAGTGAGAATTCATGTTTCATAAGGAAGAAAAACCAGGCTCTAGTTATAGCTGAAGACTGCAGGAACACGAGCAGTCAGAATGTTTTAATCATTCAGAGGATATAGGTGATAGAGGGACAGCAGTCCTAGAAACAGGCTAGAAAGCAAGAAAATTGAAACAAATTCTCACTTAACATCCAATGCATCCAAAAAAGCCAAATACGTATTAATGGAATGTCTAATGCATCCAAAAAAGCCAAATACGTATTAATGGAATGTCTACCGTGTGCCTCTTACTTTCAATTAGAGTGTGCCATGGAAATAAGCAATTATCAGGGATTAGATCTAAAAAGAAATTCTAAGGCTATGTCATATGCATTTACATTTCCGTTACATTTTGCTGCCCTGGTATTGTACTTTGATAAATAATTCAAAGACTTCAGAATTTTAGGGGTTCTGATGGGTAAGAACTGGCGCTCAGTGACACTGCGAAGACCAGGAGCCCGCTGCTAACTCGGGACAGTTCCGGGTGTAAGGTACATACTCCCAGGAGTCTCGAGATGGGCGTCAACCGAGTCACTGAAGAAAGACTAAGTTAGATAAAGTAGAGTTTTCATGTGTCCATATATTTAAATGTCACCCAATTCTTCTGAAAATCAGAATGGTTCGCAAACAGATGATAGGTAAAAAATAAACTACAAGCATCGCCTTCTTTCCCAAGGCCATTCTAGACAATTGAAAGCTTTCCAAATGTTTCTAGAGAATTCTAGAGTAAAAAAGCCATTCTTGTCTCCAGCTAAAGAAGAAAGGGAGTTAGGCTTGATGAATGCCTACTATGGCACAGGCACTATGATGGAAACTTTTATATTTCTCATCTCACCTGATCCTCATGGCAACCCACTAGCTGGTTAAGTTGCTCCCCTTAGCGCAGGTGAGGAAATCCAGCTCACAATCCCCAGCCACACCACAGCCGCCATTTTGCAGCCTTCCCAAGTTACCTAGTACACAGTGCTCTGCACCCTACCCCGGCCCCAGTTACTCCATGTTCCACTGATCTGTCCTTTTCCTTCTAGTGTCTCTCTAGCAGTCTCCTTACTAGTGGCATGAGGAGTGTTAATGGAGCATTTTATGGTTGAATACATAAAAAGGATACTAATGTAAAAACACAGAGTGCTTACGCAGTTCTCAAATTTACCAAGTGGGTACTCTCCTGCTCTGCTGTTTAACAAGGGACTGAAATCCAGTGACCTCTCTATTCCCCTGCCCGTCTTGTCTGCCTGCTTTTTTTGGGGTGGGTAGTGGATTGAACCCAGGGCCTTGCTGATGCTAGATCAGTGCTCTATTAGCGTCTTATTTTTTTGAGGAGGATGGTAGGGTGCCGAGGATTGAACCTAGGACCTTGCACATGCTAGGCAACCACTCTGCTATTGAGCTATTTGTTTTTTATGTTGGGTTTGGATGCCTTTTGGTGGAGCAGGTGTTTACCCCATTGCTTCCGGTTGTTTACACACCGCCTGCTTTCCACATTAATAGTATTTGCCCGGTCTCTGAAGGAATTTGGGTTCGTGACCTCTGGGATTTAATGGCAGCTCTGTAATCATTAGCACCTCAGATCCAAGTGATGGGTCTCTGGTTTCTCCTAAGATGGCTGTGAGGAGCTGCTCAGCAGACAGCGCACATACTAGGACACTACTTGTAAGGACTACGATGTGAGCTGTATCGTCAGAAGTTGTGCAGTAAATGGCTTGCACACTGGCTGGTGGAGGCACACAGGAAATGGCTGCCCTGAACGCAAAGCCTACGAATGCTCCTTATTAGCCTCATTCCATGACAATGAAGTGAAGTTGGGATGGTCAAAGGAATTATATACACATTTTCAAGGGTGATCAGTTTTACATTTTACCATGGTGAAGTCATCCTTTTAGTTCTGCAGCTCAAAACGTCCAACTGAATGTCATGTCTGGACCCTGCGGGTCCAGCCACTCCTGTCCCCAAAGCACTTAAATGACTGTAGTCGCTAAAGTAATTAAGAAACCTGAGTAGGGTATTTTCAACAGTGGTGGGAAAAGCAGGGTTATGCTTCTTAGAATCTCAGTATATCAACAGTGAGAATTACTGGCTGCTTTTATTTTTTTCCCCAGGCAAGGAAGGCACTGTGAATGCTTTCATTTTTTTATTCTCAAGAGAACTCTAGTGATCCTTAAACCATTTGAAAGAGAGAAAGCATAGCAGTGATTCAGATCTGACATCTAGGACTACACCCAACATAGGTGAACTAGTCAAAACCTGAAGTTTAAGTGAACTAGAAACTACGATTGGCCGAACCCCAGGTAAGGTTCAGCTCCCTTAAAGAAACATGCTGTGCTCATATTCATGCTTCTGAGATGTCAAGTGTATCAAACAGAAACCAGATATGCCACAAGCCTAACATGTGGGTGACTGAGACATCAGTGTGGCACAGGGTACACTTCCTAGCACCTCTCTTTTCTCTAAGTCAACAAACCTCCTTTAATGACCACACAAACCAA
>PVJO010032161.1:0-13504 GCA_004026905.1 Hystrix cristata
GTTCCTTTTTCCCCACAGCCCCGCCAACATTTGTTATTGGTTGATTTTTCCATATACGCAGTTCTTTCTGGAGTGAGGTGGAATCTTAACGTTGTTTTGATTTGCATCTCTCGAATGACTAGTGATGTTAAATAATCTTTGTTAACTCATAGTTGGTTGATGCCAATCTATGGAATTTTGGGAGGACTATTTGAGACTATATTTCTCCAAATGCAATTTACATCTGCATTTACCTACTGCCAGCAAGCATTACCAGCTGGAAATTAACTTGATATCAAGCTCTGTAGCGTCATGAGAAAGTCTTTAATTTCATTCTTCAATCCTGAATTTTGCCAAGCTCTTAGTCTAGATCCCAGAAGTGATCAGTACTTTTCCAGTGTTACTGCTCACTACTCAATTTTCAGAACATAGCTTTATTTCTTTAGTTCTGGCCAGGTCGGTAGGGTGAGGAAGAAGAGTCCTAGAGATTTCCCTAACATTTTGCAGATGCAGCAGTATAATAGTAGCAAGAATATCTAATAGCTTTACAATATCCAGAATATCAAATTTACTATATTGCTGGCAGGTTAAAAACCTTTTTCTTCTCAATGTTTAAAGAAAAACTTCAAACATATACAAAAAGTTATATGTAACAATATGTACACATAATCTTCCACCTAAATTCAAGAGTTGCTAAAATTTTGGTAAATATGTTTATTTTTTGTGTGTATGCATATTTTTGCTGAAGGATTTGAAAGTAAGATGGAGGTACCATGACTCTTCATCTCCTAATTACTTCAGGATTCACCTATGGTTAAGGTCACCTTCCTACATAGCCAATACCATTATCACACCAAAGAAAATTAACAAAACAGATAATATTAATTAACATCCAATCCCTGCTCAAAGTTACCAAATTAGCTGAAAATTATTTTATAACTTGTTTTGAAACCAGGATTCAACCAGGGTTCATGTATTATATTGCTTATTGTGTCTTTAATCCAAAATAAACTCTAACCCCAATTTTTTAAAGATATTCTTGTTTTTAGGAACATAAATCAGTTGTCTCCTAAAATGTACTACATTTTAGCTTCAGTTGTTTCCACATGAAATCATTTAGCTTATTTCCTGTATATGCTATAAACTGGAAATTAGGCACATAGGCTTGATTGAGTGATGACCTCCAAATTCTTCACAATAACAGTATAGTTACCTGTTACGAATCTGTAGGACGATCCTTGACAACAAGCGAATATCCCGTTCTCAGTCACCCTTTTACCTAACAGTGTTAACTACCAATGAGCCTTTCTTAAATCTATAAAGGTTTCAAACTGAGATTTTTTCTAATTCCTTCATTATATGTATCTTATATATATAAAATGAATCATATATATTTTATATACATATGGTTAAACTTTTTGGTAAAGAAGACCTTTAACTCCACCCCCGCCTCCCACAGTTTTGTGTTTTTTTTGGTGCTGGGGATCAGACTCAGGGCCTTGTGCTTGCAAGGCAAGCACTCTAACTACTGAGCTAAATCCCTTACCCCCACATACAATTTTTGAGTATCATTATAGACTAATGAATTTTTGATGATTTGACCAGTTGGAAGGTCCTAAGTGGCTATTAAATTTATTTAATATGCTCATTTTCATTCATATTTTAAAAAATAAAAAACAATAGCTGGGCACAGTTGTGCATGCCTATAGTGCTAGCTACTCAGGAGGCCAGGGCAGAACGGATCACTTGAACCCAGAAGTTCAAGACAAACCTGGGCAACACAACCATCTCAAGAACAAAAACATCATATTATCATGGAGCAAAATGTTTGATAATTAATAGTAAGCATGGAGAAGAAACAGGTGCTCTTTATTGTGAATGCAAACATAAATTAATATAGTCTCTTGAGAAAGCAAATTAAAGTCAAATCCTACAGACTTTATCTACAGATACACATGCCCAAATGAGATAATCCATAAGTATATTCTATACCTTGCATAAAAATCATAAAATATATCTAGCTTTGGGACAGTTTCAATTAAGCCACTTCCATGTAATGAAATATGATGCAGGAAGTTTAATAGTATTTGCTCCATAGTAATCTCTAAAATATCTCATTATCACAGTTTCTAAAACTCTTTCTTACTCCACACTCCACTGCAAATGCAATCCTGGCTCTAGAATTTTATACTCTTCTCTCTACCCAGAATATACTTCCTACTGATATTTGCTAAACTCATTCTCTCACTTTATTCAGGTATCCATATATCATACAGTAAGATAGACCTTCTCTGACTTCCCTATCTAAAACAATCCTACTTCTCCAGCTCTATTAATTTCTAGTCCTTTACATTGCTTCATGACTTATTACTGCCTGATATGACTTATTACTACCTAGTAGTTTATGTTTATATGTCTCTCCTAACACTATTAATATCAGCTTCAATGAACTTTTTGCTTAAAACAGTACTTCTATACTGACCACTGAAAAAAATTTATTTTCATTCAAACCTGTAAAAGCCACAGTTCACAACAGTGTAGACATTCCTGCAAATGCATAAAGTATCTTCAGATGGAGGCTCAAGAAACTGGTACAGTGGTGGTCTCTAGGGAGGGGAATGGAAGGGTCTGGAGTAGTAATGAGGGAGAGACTTACTGCAATGCACACAATATTATCACAGACTGAGTTTTTAATCACGTATATTCACTAAGAATGTAAAAAATTATTTTAAGAAAATATATGCCCAAAGCACATCCTAATTTAATTTCCTGCCCTTTTAAGTATTTTCCAATTTCATGCAGGTACCTTTCTTAATGCTTTAACTTTTTGATCTAATAGGCAATATGTATGTATGTATGTATGTATGTATGTATGTATGTATTTTGAGTCAAAGTCTCACTATGTAGTTCAGGCTAGCCTCAAACTTGTGGTGATCCTTCTGCCTCAGCCTCCTGAGAGCTGGGATTCTATGAGTGTACCACCACACCTGGCAGATAGACAATTATTTTCTGTAAATGTGACATTAATATAAAATGAAGAAAGGCATTTCAGATGTAAATCAAAATTTTCCTTAGAATTTCAAAATTCCTAGGTAGTATATTAATTTTATTTATTTAATTAATTTTATTTATTTATTCATTCGAGACAGGCTCTTGCTATGTTGCCCAGACTGGCCCTGAACTCACAATTCTTCTGCCTCAGTATCTTGAGTAGTTGGAATTACAGGTGTGCACCACCACACCTGGCATATTATTTTAATTTTAATCCAGCAATATCCTTCTCCTTAGATCATTTCTCATTCTTACAGCTTGTCATATACAATTGATATATGCTTATTTTATAAACACATGACAATTCTGAAACTGTGATCCCTTTAAAGGATTTTGAATAATTAACCATGATCTTTAATTCTGTTCTCTTTTTAGTCCTGTGTCTTCCTTTCAAGCTGTAACTCTTAACAGTTTAGAATTGACTGCTTTACAGAAAACATATCCTTACAACATGGTTTTAAATGTCTCTAAAATTAATAAGGTTTATCCTTGATTACCATTAAATACAGAAACAAACCTATGGAAAACTCTCTTTTCCTGCAATCATAGATTATAAACCCTGAAATAACTTCAAGCAATTTTGCTTCAGGCATAAGTAATATCATTCTCACTATGCAGATGAAGTATTTAAAGATTAGAAAGATTTGATAAACTGTCTGATGTTATGAAGCTACTTAATGATGAAAAAGAGAAGAAATGAGATTAGGACAACGCTCTCCTTGTTTTCACTGAAGTAATGTACTACAATTCACATCATGTTATAAATGTCTATGAGGAAATGGAGCAAGATGTTAGCAAGGTCTACAGTATGCTTAGTGACCCTATGCCTGGAAAGTTTTCCTCAGTGCTCCTTCACTGATGATATATTTCAGATTTACAAAGTCTTTGTTAAAAGCAGCAAGGGGACCTGGCTGTTGATTCCATCTTGGCCTCAGCTGTCTGCCAGTAGAGCGCAGGAGTTTGTTGTTGGAAGTTTATGAAGTCAATTTAACTATATAATCATAGTACTGAAAATTAGCTACCCTAAATCTCCTTGTTTGTAGGTACATTCATTAACAGAAAGTATACCACTTAATGCTTCAGTTCCATAAACTGAAGCAGATCTCTACTTCAACTCTGTAAAGTAACATTTTAAAATCAAGGAAAGACATAAAATGAACAGTGAAATAAAGTACATAAAACAGTAGGAAGGGTAGTACAGCATGATACTATGATCTGAGTACTAATGAGAAAAAGAGTTTGCTATAGAAGTTTTTCATTTCACACAAAATACAAACTTATAAGAAAATTGCACATTAATATACACGGTTTGTTAGGATCGTGAGCATATACTGCTCTGTACAAGTCTCATAATTCAAAGAGTACATACCAACAGTTTTCTGCCGCACTATACTCCTCGCCTTTTCAGTCCCTGGAGAACCAGTAGTTGTTGCACTTCTCTGTCTCATTGGGGCTTGGCCAGGCTGATCACGACTCCATCCTCTAGAAAATGACTTGTCAACTGAAACTTTTTGAAATTCATGTCCAACTCCTAGAAATGTAGATTTTCAATCTCAAAATACTGTCACCTGATCAATAATGTTTTAAAATTATGTGTTATATTGTCTCAGATTCTTAGGCTTCCTCATAAATTAAAAAGTAACAAGATAAAAGGCTGCATACTATGAAGCTTTTTTAGTTTCATTTTAAGTAAAAATTTTATTCTAAAACTTATGCAGAATTTAAAAATGATACTATCAACAATAAACTATTATAAACTCTGCACCGACTGAAGTATTATCTCTAGGTAGCAACTTATTAAAAAAAATACTAACAAAGATTATAAAAACATGTATTATGCTACTGCCCCACTCCCATACCTAGGTAATGTTTGCTTTATGTTGAAACTAAAAAAAATTTTCAAATGAATTTTCCAAATAATTCTTTACTATATACTTTTTAAAACAAAGTGAAATAAAATCACCCTTCAGTTCTATGTTTAAAAGTTATTTTATAAATGTTCATTTTGGTTAATTTTTAAAAATAAAATATTTAAGATTCTGAATTATTTAACTTAGATTTGTATATAACACTTTATTGCTTATCAAAATTATTATTGATTTTAAGGTTCTTTCAGAAAAATTACGCAATGTTTTCTTGTTGAAAATGTTACACCCCTGTCATAAATGAAGGCAAGAATAATTAAGAAATAATATGACTTTTACCTTCATACCTCTACCTCTCTCTGACTTGGTTTTCCCCAACTCAGCTATTTAAACAAATTTACAAGGAGCATCTCTGAACAACTCTTACCTTTCCCTTTGTGCTTTTTTTGTTTCTGTTCACTCAGCTTATCCAATGGCAAATCACTGAGATCCAAACTATATAAATTCCTAGCTAAAACTTTCGTTAGAGTCTCCATAGTCAGTGACCACTCAGTGGCCAATTCTTCCCAATAGGTCAATGATGACAACACCGACAATAAGTCATCCCAAAGTTCTCGGGAGATGTACACATTTAGATTTGCTTTGATCCAGGCAACTATAAGAGTCTATAAAGACAAATATTCAGAAATAATGATGATATGTATTTACTGTGACTTCAAAATCAGATATTCATATCTTTAAAAAATTACCTAAACACAAGAAAAATTGTGTATATCCATGACCCTTTTTTCATAGATAAAAAGCAACTCTTGCAATTAGTACCTAGCATAAATTTCAACAAGTGTCAACTCCCAACCTCCAGCAAGACAAATAGAAATAAATCTCCCCCAAAGGCCTCACTTTTTTAATGTGCATTAATGTTAAAAAGAAGAAATGCTATTTAAAAAGAGATAAAAGTCTCCATACTATTTAGCACTGAAATTGTAATTAAGCTAAAAAACTTAAAGCTATATTCTCAAAGACCGAAATGACTATATAATTTGAAAGTTCTTTTTACTAGTACAAAAAAAAAAATAGTAGAGATGACTAATAACTAACTTTAAGGAAATGTGTTTTAGAAAAATTATATAAAAACTGAAGGTTAAAATTAAATTTTAAAGACATGAGAGGAACTACAGTCATTCTATAAGAAATCCAATCACAGAATTAAAATTCACAAAAGGCCAGAAACTATTGCTTAGCTAGTACCCTGAAATTTTGTGGGTTTCTACCGTATATCCTCTCTTCTAAAGAAACAAGTCACATAAAGTTTTCCGAAGTTTAACTCTGTAAGTTTTACTAAGAAATTCATATAAACTTACAGAAGAAATGTAAAGATGAAAAATGAGCAGATTTTACTATAGAACAGTAGTAACCAGTGACTTCTCATTCTGTCTTTAAATGTTGAAACTATAAAAAAGTCACCTCATATAACTATCTAAAATTTTACCTTCTACCCCTAGTTAGTTACTGACAATGTTGAAATTTAAAAAAAAGTCTAATGACATTAAGAGAAACTTGTATCATACATAGGATATTGGTTTTAAAGAATATTTACCATTGAGCAATTCGCTTTCAATTCTCTTTACTCATGCTGTCTGTCATCTCTTTCCCCCTTTTCCCATATTCAAATAAATTATCTTTTTTTTAAAAAAAAGAATATTTACAAATAACATAGAATTTTAGGTAAATGGCTAATAACTGGAAAAAAATTTTTTCCAGGTATTCCAGTGTAACATGATTCCAGCTATGGCCAAGAATTAGATCTGAGAGAGCTTTTACCTTTAACATTAAGAATCATTTTATTCATGTATTTGCAATTAATGTGTCATCCTAAGAAAATATTTCATTTTCTGTTTTCCAAAGCTTCTATTTACAGTTAAAGTCAGAATGCTATGTTCAGGCTAAAAGTATAGTGTAATACATAACACATAAACATGCCACAGACAAGATAAAATACCCTCACCCTTCATTATAACACTTTTTTCTCAGACTTCAGAAATCTACCACTATTACTAGGTTGTGAGTTTCTCTGTACGGCAAAACAGCCTATTTATGTAAGTAACTTTTAATTTAGGTCTACAGAAGATCCTTTAATATGAACTGACTTGTGAATTAAAGCTTTTCCGAGGTAACAAGCTTAAGGCTCAATGAACTCTTAAAAAAATACATATCTATTCATCTATTTATTTTTATTGCCTGGAAAAGTGGTCCTGCAAGTCGACCTGCCAAGGTCATATTTTTTTTCCCCTGGAACTGTAGAAAAGCTTGTGATGACATCTTCAGTACAGACTCCGTGACTCTGAGCAACACAAGTAGCATCTGTTCCCTTAAAGTAAAAAGATTAATTAATGTTTCCTTCTTGCATAAGCTTGCTCTGGTTAATGATTAACTTTCAAATTAATATCTGTTATAAAATAGTATTATCTATGGAATAACAAATACTAAATATCTTTGAAAGACAAACTCAAATGTTTAGAATTCTTTAAATATTAAAATCAAAAATTCCATTTTATATATCAGTTATTTTAAGCCATTTTCCAGCCACAATACCCATAGGTGCAAATAAGGTAGTTTTAGGGCTTTAATGATAAGCATTTAGGAGAACTAAGAAAGGTAAGGATACTGCCTCTTTCCATTCTTTTTATTTTAAGCCATTTAAAATCTTTTTTCTCTTTATGTACTGCAAGCCAAGGCAATTCTACATCCTTAGCTTTCCTCTTTCTCCTAGATGCTTACTGTTAAAATCACAAAATTACACCTGGTATTTTGGAAACTGATTGGATCTCGCATGAAAAAAGAAGCTAAGAAGGGAATTTCAGTTGGGTATGTAAACAGTTTAGAGCCCAAGTCCCTCTCATAGCCTGGTCCTCTCTGGCTTTCTGCAGGCCCATTCCAGGGATAGCATTACAGGGGACAGTTGTGAGAAATATGGGCTGAGGTAGCAACAGGTCCCAGATCTAGATGTCATGGTTATTCTGGGAAGTACCTCGCTCAATTAAAAATACTCAGGATTTTTGGGCAAATAAATAGATGCATTCATTCAGAAGATAAAAATCAGAAGTGTCATACTTGTAATGTTAGGCTTTTGGTATAGCTAAATGAAAGAAAAGCTGGGACTGGGGATTTAGCTCAGTGATTAGAGTGCTTGCCTTGCAAGCACAAGGCCCTGAGCTCGATCCCTGGCACCACAAAAAAAAAAAAAAAAAAAAAAAAAAAAAAAAAAAAAAAAAAAAAAAAAAAAAAAAAAAAAAAAAAAAAAAAAAAAAAAAAAAAAAAAAAAAAAAAAGAAAGAAAGAAAAGCTATTTGAAACCAACAATATATGCAATAAAGTATAGATTTTACAAATAAACATTATGTAATTTAGAATCAAACATACCAGATAACCTTTTTACTATGTAATACAAGAATGATTTGAATTAATAAAGAAAAGTCTTATAAATTCAAGATGAATATGTGGGTAATTTCCCAAAGTGCTGACTTTAAAGGAATGTAAAAACTAAAGAAAAAAAAAAACATTAAAACTGTGTTCCACATAGCAAGACTCTCATTATAACTGGGCTTATCACTGATTCAAAGCACATGGAAAAAGGACTGAAAAAAAAAGAAGGGTCTGATATAGTGTAGTTTCTTAAGTCAGAAAGATCATAATTCAGATCTCTACCACCACTATGTCAACTAGCACAAGTCACTTAATCTCTTTGTGCCTAAGAACTATCTCACAAAATAGGGATGTTATCTACAGTACATCAAACAGCACTTCAAGGATTAACAAAGTACTCATAAAGTGCTACCACAAAGAAGTGCTCTAAATGTGCTAATAAATACTTCTGACATGTGATTCTATTAATACTGTTAGTAAGGTTATTTCAAAAGAAAGCCTTTTTTTCTACATAGCAAAAGACAAATTAGGTACATCCTTTGACCAAATGCTCCCACTTTTTAAAAATGAGTCAACAAAAGAAAATTAGATATAAGGATGGTCATCATCCTCCCCTGGCCCCAAAATGAAAATAAATAACTATATGTACACTATTAATAGGGGACTGGCCCTACATACAGTATGATGCTAACTAACTGTGTGTAGCTTGCTGAGTCAGATACTTATGAAAGGGCAAACAATCACTACCTCCACAGAGTGAGTCTTGGGTAACCTTTTTTGGTTTCAATTTTATCATAACCATGTATCATTTTTACGAAAATGACAGACCTGCTCTCCCCAAAAGGTCTATTTTTTCATTTGTTTAAACAAATATATGTAGAGAGTACTAACAATATCTAATGTACTATGCTAAGAAATGTAGGAAATATAAAAATAAGACAATCTGCATATACTTCCTAGGGCCTCTCAACTCAGTAAAATAAACAGATATTTACACAAGTAATTTAGAGATGAAGACAGTTTTGACAGGAAATATGCACTAGTACAAATACAAAATGAAGGGAGGAGAGGGAAAAAATATGAGTAAGGATATGTACAAAGAGAAAGGTGGTTCTAATAAAAAAGGATAAACTAGAGTCATTCGTATATAAATGGATGCTCCTTGAGAACATACTCTTAAGTGAAATAAATCAGACACTCGTGAGTACACATCGAATTGTTTCTCTGATATAAGAAACCGTAACTGTAAATAAGGACAAAGAGGTGTAATAGATATTATATAAAAGGAAGATAATATACAAAGGAGAGAAGTACGAGAAAGAAAGACGGGGAAAAGCAGAAAGGCAACAAAGGAAAGAAAAGGGAAAGGGAAAATATGGAAAATTATGAATAAACCTGCTGTAAATAGGGAGGGAGGGAACAGAGGGGAGGGGCGGGGAAGAGGGAGGGAGAACCAAGATACAAGATACATCATGTACAGGTACAAAATAAATGTGATGAATGTGACCATTGTATGTAAAATGTACCAATACATGTTCTTGGGTTAAAATAAAAATTAAAAAAAAAAAAAGAGAAAGGTGGCTCTAAAGGACAGTTTTGGTGACAACAGAGAAAGACAGCAAACATTCATTCTAAAGCATGTTCACAATATGCTCAGGAAAGAACAATTTGATAATTCTGGGAAGCAGGAGCCTATCATACCAGGTGGAGGTTGGTTTTCAGAGGAAAAAAGGAACCAGGGAAAGTAGATGTGACTATACATGGCTCTGAATACCAGACTGAGGGATCAGGCATCAACACATCTAGTGAATCATCTATTCATTCATTTACACATACATAAATTCATTTCTCCATACACTGTATGTGTACATGCATGCATTCCTTTTTTGGGATGGGGAAAGCCATCATATGCATACTTCAGAAACATAGTCTGAGAGGTCTTGTGGAAAGCATGATCAAAGACGTTTATAATAAAATGAAAGGAACTATTGTCAGCACGATCATTATATAAATATTATATTCAGTCATTCATTCATTCAATAATAGGAGCCCCTGTAACAAGCCCTGTTGTTCAGAGACACTGTTTCTCTACAATTTACTATACTTGTGTACATGATAAAAATATATATATCTCTATAAAAGGATAAAAGCCTTTTACCAAGTTTTTTTGTCCATTGATACTTGCACAACCATGTACCGATAAATGTTAAGAATGCGTTTACACATATCTGTATGCTCATCCAGGAGATTTTTTATTTCATTTGCGGGTTCAAGAAGAAATATGTTTGATGAGTTTATAATGAACACCTAAGACAAAAGAAATCATTAGCTGTTCATAGTGAAATCTCACTGGCAGATTTCTTTAAAAACAAAAAAAAAACCTTAGATGCTACTAATTAGATGATTTATAATTAATTTAAAAGTGGTAGATTTAATTCTAATCCTGCTTCTACACCTTAGTATTTGAAATTTA
The DNA here is from genome assembly GCA_004026905.1 of Hystrix cristata. Lineage (NCBI taxonomy): Eukaryota > Metazoa > Chordata > Mammalia > Rodentia > Hystricidae > Hystrix > Hystrix cristata. The sequence goes on from PVJO010032161.1 coordinate 10,791, forward strand.
AACTCACTGAACCTGCCTGTTTTTATCTAGACAAATACAAAATTACTAGTAAGCACTCGAAGAAAATGAACCAAGGGTAAAAATAGCATTTCTAAACTGAGAACTTTCATATAACTCTTTTAAGGTCGTAAAATGAAAAAAACAAAGAATAAATACAAACAATTTGGAATAGAAGATTCAGGAAGAATTTCCTAAATGAGTTGTATAAACATTTTTCTCTTATTTATTTTTATGTGTATACATCTGTGCTTGGTGTTAACAGACTGCATAAAAAGATTTCATATTATAAATATTATTAATGAGGAGTCATCAATGTACATTTTTAATGAAATTCATTATAATCAACTATTTGTACACTGTTACAGGAGGCAAAGTCATATGGTGACAGCCATGTGCAGTAGTGACAAAAGATATTTGGGAAGAAAAGGAGTATATTCTAAACTCACAGTTCTGATTTACATCCCCTAGAAGAACTACATACTGAAGTATTAAAGTACAGTTGTAAAATCATGAGAAAAGAAAATTAAGCAAACCCTTAAAGAATAGTGAAAAGAGCTGATTTTGTAAACCTAGAAGCACTGACCAAGAAAAATGAGACACAAATATTACAAATGAAGTGAGGACGAGAACAATTCGACCAAAAAAAAAAAAAGAATGCGTACAATAAATTCTTACAAATTCTTAAGAAAAACAAAAACGCCCGATGGAATAATGGAAAAAGCACATGAATAGGGAATTCACAGATGAGAAAAGATGCTTTCACATTCAGTACTGATGAAGTATTTCTAAATTTGCATTTCCTCATGCTCTCATTACCCGTACTGTTAGATTTTAATTTTTTGCTACTCCTAGATAAGTGAAATGTTTTCATTTTAAAACTATTTTTCTGTTTTAATTTGCTTTTCTGTCATTAGTACTGAACTTGTTTGAGGGTTTTTCTCACCTATGAGTTACCTATGTAGCGATTACCCATATAATGATGTGAAAGATCAGGAAAACAACAAAAATAACATGGCATAGGCCAGGTATGGTGGCACATGCACTCAGTGGTCAGGAGGCTGAGGAAGCAAGATTTCAAGTTTGAGGCCAGCCTAAATTGTGAGACCCTGTCTCCAAAAACCAACGGGGGGAAAAAGGCATAACTGATAAATGAACTTATTACATTAAAATTATACTGTATATTGAAATCCTAATACATATACATGAAGTACACACACACACACACACACACACACACATGAAATAGTTCATGGTTTTTAAATAAAGTGATCTACCTGCAAAACTGCCTGGGTACCAGCTCGTATGTTTTGTTCTGTGGCTTCTTCAGAGGCATTATGAACAGCGTCTTGGTAGGAGCCATTTTTTGCCCAACTGGAATTTCGAACATGTTCAGCCATACTGGTCCCATTTTCCTGGAGCAAAATATCAAATTTTTAGTATTTCATTAATAGGAATGCTGCAACAAGTTAGGTGAGCTGAAAAGGTAAATGAAATTATTAGATCCAAGTGCAAAGCCCTGAGTTCAATTCCTAGGACTCCAAAAAAAAAAAAAAATTAGATCCCACTGCTAAGCAGTCTTCTCTCAAAACTGGTTATAAAAGCAATAAATATTCACTGGTCTCATTGGAAAAAAAAAATAAAGTAACTACCCATAATGACTAGGTAGAGTTAATATTATGTCAAATACACAGACATTTTTCTGTGGATCTAGTCTATAAAGCTGTCTTCCACATTCTCACACATGAAAGATTATAGCATGCACAACTTTGTGAAAGATGAACTAAGTTCTAAATTAAAGCCAGAATCTAAATACGTTTCAAAAACTTAAAATAACACATTTATCCTACTTTTGAGGAGTAAAATCTCCATTATTCTAAAAATATTGACACATTAAACAATGAAGGCTGTGGCTTTCTGCCCAAGTTTTAGCTTTTGAGTTTTTAGACTAGGCATCCTTCTGATAAAAAGCATACAAACAAATTTTACTCAGTGAAATTCTCTTTTTTAAAGTTTCTCTCCAGTTTCTTCCTGCTTTGGCTTACCCACCAATATTTGCAAAAAGATGCCTTTTCATATTTTGCACAGAATTTATATTGTAATATGAATAATACTTAGTCCCATATAAACTACCTTTCCATTACGAGAAGTCGTAACTGGACTCAATAGTCAATAAAATATACCATGGTCTAGTCTAGACTTTCCCTATGATCAGATGTCTTCTCAACAGTCTTCCTGAAGGAAACACAAGGACCTAAAATGAAATATATGTAAGTTTTTACCCACATTCTCCCCAATCCTACCAACTCTTCCAGCCACATGAGCCACGACCATCAATCTTTTAAAAATTCCTAATCCATGTGTGAATGACAACTACCTTGGCTGCAAAAGAAACTTGTGATACATCCCTATTTCTGAATCTCTTAGCAAGCTGGTTTTATTAGCAAATAAGCTAACACGCCATTGCCAACTGCCACTGTCCTATTTCAGGTATTTATCTTATTTTTGAACTTTGTTATTTCCTAACTGGTCTCCTCACTCCAGACTGACCTCCAATCTATCCTCTACTCTGGATCTGGTGTGATCCTTCTGAAATACGTAACTATTCATATTTCCAGGCTCCAGAATGTACTCAAAGTCCATTAACACGGCATGCAAGTTACTGAATAGAATCTACAATTGTCTATTTCAGATTTTCTATTACTTTCTCACCTCTA